>JAUNZO010000034.1:0-70783 GCA_031894775.1 Chloris gayana
GACGCTACTACTCGGATGGGCCTTGGATGATTTAGGAGAGCGTGGTTTATGCTTGGTTCGGGCACTTGAAGCCCTACGTCCGATTCGAGGATTGTTCGTGTTTCGCCTTGTGAAAAGAGCTACAAAGGAGGCGAGGGAGGAGGGTTGCTCCAAGCCTACGTTTGCAATGTGCTCTAGAGGTGTGTCGGATGAGTTCGATTAGCTCGATACGCGGTCTCCCTTCTCTTGCGTGTGTGTGGGGTCCCTTTTATAGTCAAGGGCCGGGGCCACTTACGGGTGGGGGTCGGAGTTACTACCTATCGTCCCAAGCGGGGTCGGGGCCGTCGTGCACTACCCTGCTCGCATGCGCGAGCCGCTTTGGGCGCTCCGGTCGTGCGGCGTACGGTTAGTCTTGATTGGTAGCGCCGGAGTCAATGCCACGCTCGTCATCGTGGCAGCCGTCTGTCCGCATGGCGGTCTCCATCCATCACTCCCGTTCATCATGGCTCCGGCGGGCGATGGTGTTGACGCCTCCGTCTTGTCATCGTGCCGGGGTGTCGGGCGACGCGTGAAGATGAGACAAGAGGAGCTGCGCTGATCTCACCCAATCCTCGTGGATTGGTGAGTTCCCAGAGCGGAGTTATGGCGATCCTGTTCACTGTGAGGCTTAAGCCATTTGCCTCCGAGTCGGGCGAGGCGGGGATCGCTGAGCCCGCCGGAGTCTGAGTCGGGCGGGGCGGAAGTGGTGCACTGCCCGACCCGGAGTCGGGCGAGGCGGAGGCCGCGGGCACGGCTTTCGTAGCCTTCGTAGGCCTAGGCGGATGCTTGTTGGTCAGCCACGGGACGGATTACGGGCTATTGTCCCGTCAATCGCCTGGCCTCCGATCCGGTCACGAGGCCATCATGGGCTTGGTAATGATCACGCTGCTCTGCGCGGTGAGCTAGACGCTAGCGTGCGGCGCTAGCGGAGCGGAGACGGGTAGGTGCTTGCGCCGGTCACATCACGTCATGTTGGTGAAACGAGTTCCCGAGGCGCTGTAATTGCGCCTACCGGCACTGCCGCAACTCCTCCCCTATCCGGTGGGTGAGGTCGCTTCTCCGCGAAGCAAAGGCAAACGCGGCGGGGATTGCGGTCCACCGACGCCGAGTCGGGCGGCGGAGATCGTGGGCCCGCCCGACCCAGGGTCGGACGAGGCGGAAGTCGTGGACTTCGCCAGGCTCGGGAGTCGGGCGAGGCGGAAGTTGTGGGCCTCGCCCGACTCGGGAGTCGGGCGAGGCGGAAGATTGTGGACCTTGCCCGAGCTCGGGAGTCGGGCGAGGCGAAGGTTTCGGGCCCCACTACGTATCCTTTACGCGTACAAGACGGAGCGTTGGCGGATTAAGTACCACGATTAGGGTTCCCTAATCTAGGTACCCGACAGATAGCCCCAGAGCCTTGGCGGCGGCCGGGAGCAAATGGTCGCCGTCGAGGCTTTTCTGACAAATCCTTAGATTTTTCCGTGCGTTTGTTTTCCGGTGGGTGCGCGCGGCGTCTCGCGAGTGTAGCCCGAGCCTCGGGGCAAGTAGAATACTTGCGCCGAGGGTTAACGATTTTGAGCGGTTTTATCGTTTATTCGCGAAAGCGAGCCCCGAGTCTTCGCTCGTTGCTCGGATCCGTCCGAGGGCTGTTTCGTCTTTTTATTTCGTTCACACCCGCGCATCTTTGCGATAAGATGAGGCGTGCGGTGAGCGGCCACGTCATTCCTCGATGGTTCGATGCGTGGTGCTCGTTTAAGCTCCAAACGGGAATGTCCGAGTGATGGCCTCGGCTTGCCCTTAGCGGGGATCCGACGGAGACTAGCGGGAGTCGGCCTCATTCATATCCGAGTGCTCGTCTTTTGTGATTTCCGACCCCTTTCGATCGGGGTCGGCGGGCTCGTTGCCCTCCCTTCGCGGGATTCAAGATCACGGCTTTTCCAACTCGGACTCGGACGCTGTCGATAGAGGCCCATTGTGCTACGGTGCACGGGTGTTGATCGCTAAGGATCCCTCTCCGACAACCCCTCACTTACTTTTGTCCAAGGGCGGGCGTCCGAACCCTTTCGCTGGGCCGCCCTTCGAACCCCGGGTTGGAAACCGGGCGTCGGGGCGTTTTCATCCCCTAGCCTTATTTACTCGCGGGCCTTATGGGATTCCAAGCCCAATCGGCCCGTCATCGAGCGCCGTCGAAGCGCAACGGTTCGCCTCCCATGACGGCGCGCATCTTGCGGCGGTTCGCTGTAGATGCGAAATTTGCGTTCGCATTATGGCTCCGCGTCGGGCGCGTGCGGCGGCCTCTTCGGTTCCTGCACCCGGTTAAATCGCGGAACGAGTAGAGGTGCGGGAGTCGAGGCGCCGCGGGGGCAATTGACATGACCGCTATTTAAAGGAAAGGGGACGCATCCGGTTACCTCTCTCTCACCCTGCGCTCGCAAAAACTCATCCCCTTCCTTTGTTCTCGCGTGCTCCGTCGACTCGCCTTTCTTCGCCGCGTCCGCCGCTCGCCACCTTCCTCACTTCTCCCCAATCCACCGTCGCGCATCCGATCCGAGCCCCCGCCATGGCGGATTGGACTCCGTCCCGCCTGCCTGTCGGGTCCCTTGAGGCCCTTGTCGCGCGTGGACTCCGATGCCGCGCACCGACGCCATGGAGTGGGCGGGTGCCGGGGAATGAGGCCCTGCCGGCGCCGCCGGACGGCTACGTCGTCTCTTTCCGCCACTTCCACGAGCGCGGCTTGGGAATGCCGCCTCACCCTTTCTTCCGCGGCATCCTCCACCATTACGGGCCGGAGCTGCAGGCACCTCAACCCTAACTCCGTCCGAGCACCTCGCCGCCTTCGTGGCGCCGTGCGAGGCTTCTGGGGATCGCCCCCACTTCGAGCTGTTCAAGCACTTCTTCGATTGCCGGTTGGTGACGAAGAAGGACACGGCCGGGAACCCTCGCGCCGTCCCCATCGGCGCGCCGCCTTCCGACGCTGGCGGGGCGGCCGGTCCAGAAGTACATCTCCATCGCCCTCACCGACTCCAACAAGGGCTGGCACGAGCGGTGGTTCTACCTTAGGAACACCGCTGCCACACCCCTCCCCGAGTTCACCGGCAACCTCATCACTGCCGCGCCGGAGAAGTGGCACTTCGGGGTGCCCGGCGACGAGAAGAGGGGATCGTCGCGTTGTTGGAGGCGGTCGAAGCGCTCGACCAGGCCGGCGTGACCGGCGTTGGAGTGATTGGCTCCTACCACTGCGCCGGCTTGCACCGCTGCGGGCCGGCGTCGGATGATGTCGGAGATGGGAAGTGACTTCGCACGGGAGGGAACCTGCATGGTGGACCCCGGGCGGACCCTCGGATTTCGCTCCGGGAGTTGAAGGCCCGACTCGCGGAGGCGATGCTTGAAGACGGCCGCCGCGTGGGATCGGTTTGATTGGCCGGTTCCCAATCACCCACCAATGCTCCCGAACGGGGGCGATTTTGTTTGTAAGTTTTTAGTTCTGCCTTCGGTTGAGTCGGTCTTAAGTTCCGACCTCTCTTACTTTTCTAATTTCTATGTTGCGAGAGAGGTTTGCAATTTATTCCTTCCCCGGCCCCATTGCCCGAGGATGCCGACGTCCGGGCCATCAATCGGGCGCGCGCCGAGGAGCTAAAAGCTCGAAAGGATGCCAAGAAGGCTAGGAAGGCGGCGCGGCAACGGCGGAAGCGGAGAAGGAGCGCCGGCGCCGTTCGGGCCGGATCGTCATCTCCGAGAGCAGCAGCACCGACTCCGACGACAACGATTGGGGTGACGACGAGGAACTCGTCGACATGTCCTCTCCCATCGGCGAGCTCGCCGAGGAGGAGGACATCGAGCGGGGCCCGACTCGGCCGGCCCCTCCGGAAGTGGGCCCCGCCGGGCGACGCCGGCACGTCGCTCGCCGGTCCGAGCCGGGAAGGAGCGCCGGGCTCCCCGCGAGCCGAGGCGCATGCCGGCGCCGCAGCGCCGACCGCGCGCCCACCACCACCACAACGCCGACCGCCCGGCCGCGTGCCCGGGTCGCGGCCCCGATCTCCGCGATCGTCACCACGCCGCCCTCGCCGCCCACACGCCGAGGTCCCCTTGGCGACGACCATGGCGGGGGCGATGATGGCCTCGGCCGCCGCGGTGACGTCGACCGTGGTGACCGTAGCGCCGTGCATGGTGACGGGAGGGCTCACCTCGTCGGCGATGGCAGCGACGGCCTCCGCGGCGCCATCGGCGTCCGTCCGAGCGCCGGTGACAATGGCCTCGGCGGCTCGCCGGCGTCGGTTCGAGCGCCGGTGACCGCGCCCGCCGGCGGCTCCGCTCCGGCGGTGGCCGCAACCCCGTCGGGTCCGAGTGCGGCCGCGCCGGCCTCCACGACCTCTTCATCCGCGGCGCCGAGGCCGGCGGCGACGCCGAGTCTCTCGGCGACGTCGGCCCCGCGACAGCGGCAGCGCGCCGAGTGCCCCGGGGCGGCTCTTGGCAAGAGGCGGCGTGAGGGCCTTGGGTCGGCGGTCGGTCCGCCACCCAAACGACAACCGCACCGGTAAGCGTTGCTTCCTTCTGTCTTTCCTTCTTTCTTGTCTTTCGGTTTGTTGACTTGCGCATCCCGCGAGGGTCCGTTGGCCGGGGCTCGGAAGCGGTGGCCCTAGGGTCGGGGGCCCCGCTGCGCCATCCCCGGCAGCCCCTCGGCCCGGCAAGCACCGTGGGGGCGGCCGGAGACGGCGGCGCCAACTACGGCCATGGTGACGGCGGCCGCCGGCTCCGCGCCGTTTCCCGCCGCAGGGACCTCCGCCGAGCTCCTCCGCCACGCCGCACCGGCCGGCGCCGGAGCTGGGGGTCGTGCACGTTGTGGGGCCCCAGGGCGGACGCACACGTTTGACGAGCCGGCGGAGCGGACCCTTTGGGCGCGTTCCGCCGCGATCTGCGGCCGGGCCGCCGACGTCTTGGGCGCGGCGCTCCATCTCGTCGGGTCGCCGGCGGAGCGGCCGAGGTGAGCGCGAGTTCGTTCCTTCGCGGAATATCGGTCTTTTTCGCTTCGCTCATGATTTTGTCCTCCTTTTCGGACTACTGGATATGATGAGCCGGGCCAAGCATGCCCGCATCCGTTTCCAAGAAAGGGAACGGACCCGCCTTGACCGGGAGGCGCGAGGCGCCACGGAGCAGAGCCCTCGGAGCCGTCCGAGAGGCCGAGGATGCGAAGAAGGAGAGGGCCGAGGCGGCGGGGTGGCGGCCGAGGCCAACGATGCGCGGAGGACGGCCGAGTCCCGCCTGGCCGAAGCCATCAAGAGGGCCGAGGCGGCGGAAGAAAGGGCCAAGAAGGCCGAGTCCGATGCCGCGAACGCTCGTCGGTGGCCGAGTCCCGCTGGCCGAGGTCCAAGCGGCGGTGGTGAGGGCGTTGAAGGCGGAGGAGGACGCGGCGAGCGCGCGCGAGGCGACGGACACCGAGCGCAAGCTCAAGGAGGCCGTCTCCCAATCGGTCTCCAAGCTCACTTCCCAACTTTCGACGTTGGAGAGTGAGGTTAACCGTAAGTTTTGTTTCTCATCCCTCCTCCTATTTTGCTTTTGATTGGTGTCATGTCTCATGATTTCTTCTTCCTTTTCATTTTCGAGCTCAAGACGGACCTGGACGGGCTGCGGCGGGAAGAAGTTCGGCTCGACCGAATCCGCATCGGTGCCGAGTTCCTCCGCAACGAGCTGGAGGTGCCACGACCGCCGGGACCACCAATTTGGAGCCGCGCCTTCTCTCCATCGCCAACCGCTTTGGTGCTCGCGGCGTGAGAGTTTTGAAGCCGGGGTCCTGTGGACTCGGTACTGGAGCGGACACATTTCGAGGACAACCTTGACCTCGACATGCTTGCGCGGCTAGGCATGGTGCCCGGCTTCTCCGAGCAGGAGATCGAGGACATGAAGAGGAAAGCCGCGCCGATCGCCGCCAAGCTTGCCGAGCTCCTCGCCTCGCGCGCCTTCCCGCCGCCGTCGTCGCCGCATGACGAGTAGATGATGTAGTGTGTTAGTAGAGTCGGCCGAGTGGCCGATAGTCGAGTCGGCCGGTGTGGCCAAGATATAAAGAACTCGCTTATTTTGTAAACAAGTTATCTGTTTTAATTTCGTTTCGAAATTTCTCACATGTTCCCCTTTCGTGGCTTCCTTCTCATTCGGACCGTCTAGTAGCCTAAGATTCCTCATTCGATTGATCGGTGACTTAGGCCGCTCTTAGCCGCCGGGCGTCGAGTCCCGAGTCGGCCGATCGGATCGGCCGAGTAGTCGTTGGCGTTCCAGGTCCTGTCCGAGTTGGACTTGCACTATGGGATTAGACTTTTTCGGACCGCCCGATTGCTTTAGATTTTTCATTCGGGTGACCGACGGGCCGCTCCTAGCTGTAGAGGCATCGGAGTCCCGAGCCGACCGATCGGACCGGCCGAGCCATCGTCGGCGCTTAGGTTCCGTCCAAGTCGGGCCCGCAGCGAGGGATTTTCGTGTGAGTTCCGCAGCCGTGGGCACAACCGGGACCCGCACACGGCCTCCTTTGCGCACCCGCCGGGTGGAGCCCCGACTCGGGAGAGTCGAGGCCGGCGGCCGGCAAATTTGGACTTATTCGTTATTTGTCGAAAACAAGAGAAAAAAGAGAAAGGTTTTCTCTTTATTTCATTTGCATAAAAAACTGAAACAATAAGCTAAGGGTAAAAGCGACGTAGCTGCCCGATGTTCCATGCGTTGGTGAGCACGTTTCCGTTGGCGTCCTTGAGCTTGTACGTGCCGGGGCGGAGCACCTCGGCTACCGTGTAGGGCCCTTACCATGGCGGAGTTAACTTGTGCCGGCCTTGATTCCCCTGGAGGAGTCGAAGGACGAGGTCGCCGGGCTCGAAGGCGCGCTTCTTGATCTTGCGGTCGTGGTAGCGGCGGAGTGCTTGTTGGTATCTCGGCTGAGTGCAGCGGTGCAGCTTCCCTTGTTTCGTCGATTTGGTCCAGCGCATCTTCGAGATAACGCTTATTGAGTTCCGGATCGAAAACTTGCACGCGCGGAGCTCCATAATCCAGATCCGTGGGTAGCACGGCCTCGGCCCCGTACACCATGAAGAAGGGAGTGTGACCCGTGGCTCGACTCGGCGTCGTCCTCGGGCTCCACAACACCGCACCGAGCTCTTTCGCCCATTTCCGGCAAATGTTCCGAGTTTGCTGAATATCCGGGTTTCAATCCTTGGAGGACCATGCCATTTGCGCGCTCACACCGCCCGTTCGTTTGGGGGTGTGAGACGGCTGACCAGATCAACTCGGATGCCCCGGTGGTCGCAAAAGTTTAGGAACTTTTTCCCGTAAACTGCGTACCGTTGTCGGTGATGATTGTGTTTGGGACTCCAAACCGATGCACTATGTCGGTGAAGAATTTTACGGCCTGGTCCGAGTCGATTTTGCCTATCGGCCTTGCCTCAATCCACTTGGAGAACTTGTCCACGGCGACAAGCAAGTGGGTGTAACCTCCTGGTGCCTTTTTGAACGGGCCGACCGGGTCTAGGCCCCACACGGCAAACGGCCATGTTATGGGGATGGTTTGCGGGGCCTGGGCCGGCTGGTGTGTTTTACGTGCGTAATGCCGACACCCTTCGCAGTGCGCACGACTTGTTCGGCGTCGGCGATCGCGGTCGGCCAATAGAAGCCATGTCGGAAAGCGTTGCCAACGAGACTTCGTGGTGCGGCGTGATGTCCACACGTTCCACCATGGATGTCCTGAAGCAGCCGCTTACCCTCGTCGAGAGGGACGCAGCGTTGGAGGACGCCGGTGTGCCCTTTTTGTATAACTCATCGCCGATCACGACAAAGGTTTTGGCGCGTCGGGCGAGGCGGCGCGCTTCCATGACGTCGGGGGCAATTTTTGCCGCAACGAGATAGTCGAGGTAGGGCTGCCGCCGGTCATCCGCCGACTCGGGCGCAGCCCCGAGTCCCCTTCAGGGTCGGGAGTCGGATCGACCGGACCCGCTGTGTCGTCGTTGGCGCCAAGCTCGACGACCAGGACCTCCGCGGCCTCGATCGGAGCTGGCTCTTGTTCTCCCTTTGCGGGGTCGGCCGCCGTTGGCTCCTTGATAGACGGCTCATCCTGGTCGCAAGCAAAACGCCTTCGGCGTTGGCAGCCGATTGGATCCCATCTTGGCTAATGAGTCGGCCGTTTCATTGTCCCGCCGAAGGACATGTTTGACTTGGAATCCATCGAACTTTTCTTCAAGACGGCGGATCTCGCTGCAGATAGCCGCCATCTTCGGGTTGGTGCAAGTTGACTCGTTCATCACCCGATCCACGACGAGCCGGGAATCGCCGAAGGCTTCGAGCCTACGGATCCCCGGGTCAATCGCTGCCTTCATGCCGTTAGCGGGGCTTCGTACTCGGCCACATTGTGAGAGGCTGGAAAGTTGAGTCGGATGACGTATTGCATGCATGCACCTCTCGGCGAGATGAGCTGCCATCCGCTGCCGGCACCCCTCTTCGTGAGGGAGCCATCAAAGTGCAGCCGCCAATGATCCGTTTCGCCGGAACCACGAGCAAGCTGGGCCTCTGTCCACTCGGCTATGAAATCTACCAGAGTGTGTGATTTTATGGCGGATGGGTGCGTGTACTCTATACCCTGGTCCATTAATTCTAGCGCCCACTTCGAGATCTTTATCGCTACCTCCGGATTACCCAAGATTTCAGCAAGCGGGAAGGAGGAGACGACGTTACCGGATGAGAGTCGAAATAGTGCCGAAGCTTGCGCCGAGTGACGGTCGGCGCGTACAACACCTTCCGGATCTTCGGCCACCTTGTCTTGCGGTCGGAGAGGACTTCGGCGACGTAGTAGACCGGCCGTTGCACCTTGAGCGCCTTTCCCGGCTCGTCACGCTCCACTACCAGCGCCGTACTCACCACCTGATTTGTTGCAGCTATGTAGAGCAGCAAAGGCTCCTTCTCGACCGGCGAAGTCAAAATCGGGCGCTTGAAAGTTTGGCTTTGAGGTGGTCGAGGGCCTCCTGCGCCTCGGCTGTCCGGACGAAGTTGTCCGACTTCTTGAGCGAGACGGTAAAGTGGCAGCCCCTTTTCTCCGAGCCGGGAGATGAAACGGCTTAGCGCCGCGAGGCAGCCGATAAGTCTTTGCACGCCCTTTACGTTTTTATCGGCCCCATCTTCGCGATGGCTTCGATTTTCTCGGGATTGGCTTCGATGCCACGGCTGCGAGACGCCGTATCCCAAGAGCATCCCCTTCGGGACCCCAAAGACACATTTCTCGGGGTTGAGCTTGACCCCGTTGGCTCTCGACCGCTGGAACACGGCTTCGAGGTCGGCGACTAGATCGTCGGTCCGAGTGGACTTGACTACAATGTCATCCACATATGCCTGCACAATGCGTCCGATGAGGTTACCGAAACATTTGATCATGCAGCGTTGGTATGTGGCTCCCGCATTTTTTAACCCGAACGGCATAGCGATGTAACAATGACGTGCCGAAGGGTGTGATGAACGCGGTGGCCTCTTGATCACCAATCCTTAGCGGAATTTGATGATAACCCGAATAGGCATCTAGGAAACACGGGGTTTCGCACCCCGCGGTCCGATCAACTATCCGGTCTATGCGAGGCAAGGGAAACGGATCCTTTGGGCACGCCTTGTTGAGACTCGTGTAGTCAACGCACATTCTCCATTTCCCGGTTTTCTTCCTTACAAGTACGGGGTTGGCAACCCATTCGGGATGGTACACCTCTTTGATGAAGCCGGCGGCGAGGAGCTTCGCTAACTCTTCACCGATTGCCCGGCGTTTCTCCTCGTCGAAGCGGCGGAGTCGTTGCTTGACCGGTTTCGATCCCGGCTTGATGTTGAGGGAGTGCTCGGCGATGTTCCTAGGGATTCCCGACATATCCGAGGGCTTCCACGCGAAGATGTCCTTGTTGGCGCGTAGGAACTCGACGAGCGCGCTTTCCTATTTGTCGGAGAGCGCAGACCCGATGATGACCTTCTTCCCCTCGGGGTCGGCAGGGTCGAGGGGCACCATCCTGGTGTCTTTGGCCGGCTCGAAAGAGCCGATCGCCTTCTTTGGGGTCGGCGTGTCCTCCGACTCCAAAGTCGCGACCTGTGGGAAGTCGGACTTGTTGATGAGCGCCGCAGCCGGCTCGCAGCACTCCACCTCGCACTCGTAAGCACGCTGAACCGACGTGTTCACGGTGATGATCCCCTTCGGACCCGGCATCTTGAGCTTGAGGTAGATGTAGTTGGGAACGGCCATGAACTTCGCGTAACATGGTCGCCCGAGGATGGCGCGGTACGTGCCGGGGAAGTCCACCACGTTGAAGGTGAGGGTCTCGGTGCGGTAGTTGATCGGCGTGCCGAAGGTGACGGGCAAGTCGATTTGCCCAAGCGGCACAGCCGTCTTTCGGGCACGACCCCGTGGAAGGGCTCGCCCGATGGCCGGATCCGAGAGCGGCTGATCCCCATGGCATCAAGAGTCTCTGCATACAAAACATTCGGACCACTACCCCCATCCATCGAGTACCTTAGTCGGTCGTTTGTTGCCGACGATGGGGTCGACGACGAGCGGGTAGCGTCCGGGTCGGGGAACGCGCTCGGGGTGGTCGCTGCGTTCGAACGTGATTGCCGCGTCGGACCACTTGAGGTAGGTCGGGGTCGCAGGTTCGGCGGCGTAGACCTCGCGCCGCTCCCGCTTCGGTGTCGCCTGGAGGAGCCGGTCCCCCGCCCCGAAGATCATGAGGCAGCCGGTGGTTTGCGGGAAACCGCCGTCCGCGTCCATGTCGTCGCCGTCGTCGTTCTTGGGGTCTGGGGTTCTTGGGGTCGAACTTCCTCGCCTTCGTGCCCGGGAACTTGAGCATCGGCCCGCAGTCCTTGAGGGCGTGGTTGACGGGTCGGCCGTGGTTGGGACACGGCGCCTCCGGCATCTTCTCGAAGTGCTGGCCCTTGTTGCCGTCGTCGGCGGTCGGCTTCTTCGGCTTGCGCTCGGCGGCGGCGACGAAGTTGGTGTCGCGGCGGTGCGGTCGCCGCTCTTCCTCTGCTTCGCTTCTTGTCATGCGGGGAGGACGGGCCCGCACCGGAACTCTCGTTCCGCTTCGCCTTGCCCTTGGCTCGATGAAGGAGGGCATCCACGGCGTCTTCTCCGGAGGCGTGGCTGGTTGCCACGTCGAGTAGCTCCTTGACGGTGCGCGGGTTGTTGCGGCCGAGCTCATGCACCAGCCCTCGTTGTTGGTGCCGGCGATGAACGCCGAGATCACCTCTGCGTCGGCGAGGTTGGGGAGCGTGTGGCACTTGCGGGAGAAGCGCTTGACGTAGTCCCTCAAGGACTCGTCCGCCCGCTGCCGGCAGGTCCCGAGGTCCCACGGGTTCCCGGGGCGCGTGTACGTGCCCCGGAAGTTGCCGATGAAGGCCTCCTCCGAGGTCCCACCAATCGTGGATCGAGCCCTCCGGGAGGTGCTCGAGCCACATCCTGGCCGAATCGGCCAAGAAGAGTGGTAAGTTGCGGATGATGAACCGCTCGTCGGTGGCGCCGCCGGCTTGGCATGCCGGGCGGTAATCCTCCGGCCATAATGCGGGGTTCGTCTCCCCGTTGTATTTGGTGATGCTGCTGGGGGCCGGAATCGGCGGGGCACCGGAACCCGCCGAATGGCGAGGCCCAAAGGCCTTGGGCCCCGTCATAACCGGAGGTTTGTCCTCCTCCGGGTCGAATCGTCCTCCGCGCCGGGGCGTACCCGTGGTCCTCGGCTCGCGCCTTGGAGCGCGGTTTTGTTCCCGACGCCGGGCGGTCGGGGGTATCGCGTGCGTCGCGCGACTCGCCCATCCGCCGCCGAACCGACGGCGAGTTCCGGTTCCGCTTTGCTCGGCGGTTGGGTGGGCCGAACCGTTCGGTCCCGGGGCCGGCTTGACGTGTGGTAGGAGGCACCGGCCTCTTTCGCCGCGCGGCGGAGCTTTGCTCACGCTCGGCCTGTTGGACGGCCGCTAAGTCCGGGAGGTTTCGACCTCCTCTTGGATCCTCCGCCGGTCCTCGTTGACCGGTTGCGGAAGCGCGCGGATCGGTGTCGCGGCCGCGGCCACGTTCGGTCGGGCCTCTCGTACACGGGAGCGAGGTGGTTTGCCTCGTCCAGGATCCTTCTTTGGGCTTCGCGCCCACGCCGGCGAGCGAGTTCGCGCTGCGCTCGGCGCCGCGCCACCTCGCACTCGAGGCGTTCGCGCTCCTCCTTTAGCTGCCGCTCGGTCTTTGCGACCTCGCGTCGGCGTCGGAGCAGGCTGCTCTAGGTCGTCCTCCTCCCGGGGCTCGGGGCTTCCGGAGGGGTTTGTTGTTGTGGCACCGCGGCGTGCGGCCGTGCGTTCCCTGCACCGCCGGCGTTTACCGCCGCGGACGGCGGCGCTACCCCGGCCGGGAGTCCGGCGGCCGCCGGGGCCGCACGGCCCGTGTCGTTGATGCCGTCGGTGTCGGCTGGTGTCCCCGTCCTCCACCATCATACACTCCCGCGAGGGGTGGTGGCTGCCGATATCGGATCCGCTGCCGGAGTCCGTCATGCCCGCGAGCTCCGCGGCCGGCGGTACACGGCGGGAAAGTGGTGTGGAGACCGGGAGGTCGGCGGGAGAACGCGCGACAGAGCTCCCGGCTCCGGTCACGATGAACTCCGGGCTCCCGAAGGTCACGAGGGCGCCTCGAGTCCGGTCGACGGTGTGGCTCGCCATCTTCAAGATCGTCGAACGCGTCGAGGTCCCCTTCCTGGCGCGCCAGCCGTCGGTGTTGTGAAACCGGCCGACAAGTAAATTTGTGTTTGGAGGGGATCGACGCTACTACTCGGATGGGCCTTGGATGATTTAGGAGAGCGTGGTTTATACTGGTTCGGGCACTTGAAGCCCTACGTCCGGTTCGAGGATTGTTCGTGTTTCGCCTTGTGAAAAGAGCTACAAAGGAGGCGAGGGAGGAGGGTTGCTCCAAGCCTACGTTTGCAATGTGCTCTAGAGGTGTGTCGGATGAGTTCGATTAGCTCGATCCGTGGTCTCCCTTCTCTTGCGTGTGTGTGGGGTCCCTTTTATAGTCCAAGGGCCGGGCCACTTACAGGTGGGGTCGGAGTTACTACCTATCGTCCCAAGCGGGGTCGGGGCCGTCGTGCACTACCCTGCTCGCATGCGGGCCGCTTTGGGCGCTCCGGTCGTGCGGCGTACGGTTAGTCTTGATTGGTAGCGCCGGAGTCAATGCCACGCTCGTCACTCGTGGCAGCCGTCTGTCGCATGGCGGTCTCCATCCATCACTCCCGTTCATCATGGCTCCGGCGAGAGATGGTGTTGACGCCTCCGTCTTGTCATCGTGCCGGGGGTGTCGGGCGACGCGTGAAGATGAGACAAGAGGAGCTGCGCTGATCTCACCCAATCCCTGTGGATTGGTGAGTTCCCGAGGCGGAGTTATGGCGATCCCTGTTCACTCGTGAGGCTTAAGCCATTTGCCTCCGAGTCGGGCGAGGCGGGGATCGCCGAGCCCGCCCGAGTCCTGAGTCGGGCGGGGCGGAAGTGGTGCACCTGCCCGACCCGGAGTCGGGCGAGGCGGAGGCCGCGGGCCCGGCTTTCGTAGCCTTCGTAGGCCTAGGCGGATGCTTGTTGGTCAGCCACGGGACGGATTACGGGCTATTGTCCCGTCAATCGCCCGGCCTCCGTCCCGGTCCACGAGGCCATCATGGGCTTGGTAATGATCACGCTGCTCTGCAGGCTGAGCTAGCGCTAGCGTGCGGCGCTGCGGAACGGGACGGGTAGGTACTGCGCCGGTCACATCACGTCATGTTGGTGAAACGAGTTCCCGGGCGCTGTAATTGCGCCTACCGGCCTGCCGCAACTCCTCCCCTATCCGGTGGGTGAGGTCGCTTCTCCGCGAAGCAAAGGCAAACGCGGCAGGGATTGCGGTCCCACCCGACGCCGAGTCGGGCGAGGCGGAGATCGTGGGCCCGCCCGACCCGGGGTCGGACGAGGCGGAAGTCGTGGACTTCGCCCGACTCGAGGTCGGGCGAGGCGGAAGTTGTGGACCTTGCCCGACTCGGGGTCGGGCGAGGCGGAGGTTTCGGGCCCCACTTACGTATCCTTTACGCGTACAAGACGGAGCCGTTAGCCGGATTAAGTACCCTGATTAGGGTTCCCTAATCTAGGTACCCGACACGCCTCTTCGGTTTCGCGAGCATCAATGACATCATCGGGCAAACCTCACCACGTGGATTCGCGTCGCTCGCACTAGTGATGGAGGAGCTGCACGCGATGAGTGCCGACGAGCCTGCCTCATTCGCGGAGGTGGAGCGAAGTCCCGGCTAGAGGAAGGCGATGATGGAGGAGATGGAATCCATCAAGGAGAACGACACATGCTATCTCGCCGACCTCCCGCCTGATCGTAAGGCGATCGGAATGAAGTGGGTCTTCAAGGTGAATAGTGACGAGCACGAGGCGGTGTCCAAGCACAAGGCACGCCTCGTGGTGAAAGGCTATGCACAACGGCATGGTATCGATTATGACGAGGTGTTCGCGCCGGTAGATCGTCTCGACTCGGTGCGCCTACTTATCGCCCTCGCGACGCACGAGGGGTGCGAGGTGCACCACGTGGATGTCAAGTCAGCATTCCTGAATGGCGACCAGCAGGGAGGAGGTCTACGTCGAGCAACCGGCCGGCTTCGTCATCACCGGCAAGGAGCATAAGGTGCTCAAGTTGCGAAAGGCATTGTACGGCCTACATCAAGCACCGCGCGCTTGGAACGTGAAGCTTGACGACACTCGTCGTCGCTCGGTTTTAGGAGGAGTCGGTCGAGCATGCCATCTACGTCGGGCAGAATGACAATGCTCAACCGGTGGTTGGGGTCTACGTCGACGACCTTGTGATCACCGGCTCGAGCTCCGGCAGCATCGGGGCGTTCAAGGAAGAGATGGCGGCCGCGTTCAAGATGAGCGACCTCGGCTTGCTTCACTACTACCTCGGCATTGAAGTGAAGCAAAGCACGAGGGGGATCTCGCCGAGCCAAGGTGCCTACGCTAGCAAGATTCCGGAGAGGAGTGGCATGGATGGGTGCAATCCCTACCAAGTACCCATGGAGACGTGGCTAAAGCCGAGCAAGCTCGGCGAGAAGCCATCGGTTGACGCCACCGAGTACGAAGCATCGTGGGGATTTGAGGGACCGAGTGAACACTCGCCCCGATCTTGCTTTCTCGGTTGGCTATGTTAGTCGGTTCCTGGAGGAGCCGCGGGAGGATCACCTTGCTGCTGTGAAGCACGTCCTGCGCTATGTGGCGGGAACCAAGAATTGGGGCCTCCGGTTTGAGAGGAAGAAGGAGAAGGAAGCCCGGCTGATAGGATTCAACGATAGCGATTACACTCGGAGATGTTGATGCTAGCAAGAGCACAACAGGTGTGATCTTTTTCTCACCAATAGCCCAATCACCTGGCAATCAAAGAAGCGAGAAGGTGGTGGCGCTGTCTAGCTGTGAAGCAGAGTACATTCAGCTGCGAATGCGACATGTGAAGCATTATGGCTCACTCGGGTACTAGAAGAAGTGCAAGGGAAGACGCCGAGTGTGCCGATGTTATTCATGGACAATAAGTCCGCTATTGCTTTGACCAAGAATCATAAACTCCATGGACATACCAAGCGTATCGGGGTGAAGTATCACCTAGTCCGGGAGTCTGCAGAAGAGGATTTGATCAATGTGGAGTTCATCAGGAGCGAAGAACAACTAGGCGACATTCTTACGAAGCCGCTTGGAATGAGCTAAGATCAAAGATCGGTCCGATCAATGTTGAACAAGGCAAGGTTTAGGAGGAGATTGTAGGAAATAAATACTTACCTTCCTTAGTTAGTACTACCTCTGTCCCATTGAAAGTGTCGTTCTCGCTTCCCAAGAAGTCAAACTTTTTTAACTTTGACCAAAAATATATGCAAAAATATAAATATTTATTGAATATAATTAGTATCAATAGATAGATAATTGAATCTACTTTCATAATCAACTTATTTAGATATACAAATATTACTAATATTTTCTACAAATCTAGTCAAAGTTTAAAAAGTTTGACTGGCACGGAAACCATAGCAACACTTTCAATGGGACGGAGGGAGTAGCCTATTTTCTTTAGATGTTAAGTTTGGTAGTTTATCTTTCTAATTCGAATTAGGGTAGGAGTCCTGATTTCTTCCCATGTAATAGCCTTTACATACAGAGCAATAGAGTCCACAAAAGCTGCCAGTTGCAACACCAAAATTCAGATTGCATCTCTTATTTTTCTCTTGTGAGTTTTGTGTTCTTGGCCATGATCTCTCCGGCGACGTGCGCGTCGTTACTCCGAAGAGATTCCAACATGTAATGTGTATCATCTTTTCTAATTGCTAATATAGGAGCTAATTGATGATCTTATCGCCCATGGGGTTTGCATGGGGGTGTCGGGCCTGCCTGCTAGGGTGTGTTGATATCGCCTACTTACTGAGATTATATCTCACCCGAACAACTCATTTTTAATCTATAGTAAAAACAAGAGGAGAGGGGCATCACAGAATCAGATACTTTATTTATACTGATGAAACATGCAAGCATTAACAGACTGATATAGTCCCTTAGTTGATGTTTTGATAATGTTATGAGGACAAGAAGTTTATTAGTTCCCAAATGAGATAATATTCTCGACTAATGTTAAGAGGGAAAAAAGGATCAGAGTACTTTATACTAGTGGAAGATATACATCTCATGCCAAAACATGTCTATGCCTTATATTAAAGCATTTTAATGCATGCAGAGGCTTGTTCCTGGAGCTCCGCTGGAAGGTCTAACACCAGAAACTTACCCGCAGGCTCCCGAGAAGCATTAGCTGGCTGGTGGTGCGCAAATGATGATGATCTCAATGGTGACTGCTCTATTTGTTGCTTGTACTAATCGCAAACTATGACTAGTTTATCAGTGCAAGGAATGAAGTGTTATTTCGCAATTAGGGACACAAGTATGCTACTATATTGTTATCTTTCTTTGAAAAATGTGGAGGACAAAAAATAAAAACAAAATCTATCATTTGATGTTGCTTATGCTTGCCACCAATGGACCAATCTTCATTCCATCAAAGAATGGTTTATTGATTAGGTGACAAGGTTTTTCTATTCATTTGTGTTTTCATCTTATTTAGTTGTTAGTACTCCCTTACTAAATTGTTGTCGCCGTTGACTTTTTTGTTAAGTTTGACCATTTGTCTTATTCAAATAAAGTTTAACAAATGTCATATATTTTGTTGGAATATGCTTTATCACTAAAGAAACTTGAAATGTAGCATATTACTTTTTGTATTTTAAGAAATTTTTTGAATAAGACGAATGGTCAAACGCCACGAAAAAGTCAATGGCGACAACAATTTAATAAAGGAGGGAGTATGTTTCAAGATCTTGCATCTTTTGTTTTTAATATTTCAAATAATATTTAGCAAGTTTTGAGATCGGTCCTAATATTGTTATTTAAAATTCTGCTCCATTTTTGTGAGGTTAACTAACCCACATGTGCAAGTATTACATGTAGGTACTTGAAAAATACTTTGAGGTGGTAAATTCAGAATATAATTAAATACTTTTTACTGCAAAAATGTATTTTCTGATAGCTGGAATATGCAAAATGTCTGAAGTTTCATTGGAAAAAGAAATATTAGTTTTGATATTGATGTGTGTAAATAGTCCTATTCACGCCACCCCACAGGAAGCATAGTCAATATATCAGAAAAACATCTTACAGACTACGTAGTGGTTAACTTCTAGAATCTAGAAAGGAGCTTCCATCGATTGTCCTACAGATGCACACTTGGAATCAGTTCCTGCATTATGCGTGCTGTTTACCCACGGAGCTGGCATAGATGTTTGAAGATGCTGTATTTTTGCTGGTGTTGGCGTTGTTGGCGTTGCTGTCATCCATATATAGACCTATATTGTGACTCGGTCCTGCCTAGGGAGCAATCAACAAATTAACTAGAATAACATGCTTGCATCTCCTCATAATTGAATTAATCGATGGAGGATTACTATGCACGTGTCGTCCTCTGTAATACAATAGGGTTCAGACAGCTGCGGAATTATTGTGTCACATCTTTCAAGCAAGGGCTCGGCCTGGAGCCAGATAGTTGGCCTCGCACTAACAATAGTTATTGCATCAAGCTTCACCTCGTATTGATATAACAGGATTAGATATTATGTTGTGTCTCGTCGCGACGCACTTGGATTTGCAGGGAACTGTCTGCAATTTTCCCTTATACTTTATTGTCTAGTTGATGTCGTTCTTCGTCTCTTGCATTGTCATGAAATAGAACGGGATCCGCTGCAATCTGCATTGTGTCCACTCTATCTCGATCATAAATGCGCACAGACGAATGGGAGAGTAGCAATCAGAAACCACAACACTCGCACTCTATGGGAGAGAGCAAATAAAGTTTATTGAAATAGGAGTTTTCTGGTCTAAAATAATGGTCATTATTTTTTTACAACTAATGGTTATTAGTTGGTAGATTTAATTTCATAAATTTACAACTAATGACCATTATTGAGGGTACTATCGTCTCTATAATAAAAATTCATCATTATTAATAAGTTATAGTCAATTTTCCATACAACTTTACAATAATATATTTATTTAATAAGACTAACATATCCTTATTACTAAGTTAGTCAATTTTTAGTGCAGTTAAAAAATTATGTTAATAAAAAATTTATTAATTTTAGTATCTAAATGATCCTCTAAATAATGACCATTAATTGAGAGAAAATAATGGTCATTATTTTGGACTAGAAAACGACTATTTTGAAAAGGCGAATATTAGCTCTGCTTAAACCCATAGCAACCTGCTGTTCCTGAGCAGAACAATGAACCTGCACCACCAGATCAGTTTTACTCATCCTAATTCATTAGTATAAGGGAATTCAGTTATCCCAGACCAGAATATAGGTGCAGAAGTTCAGCACCAAGAGCCTGCACAGATGCAACTGATGGTAGATCAAAACCAGCAAGCTGCACAAGAACATCAAGGCATCAATTTAGAGCTTAACTTAGAGCCAGGAATTGAATTGAACAAACATGCAAGCTAACAGTCAAGTGCTTCTGATAATGCCACTGGTCCTGGAGGCTGGAGGACATAGAAGTTCAAACCAGTCTTGCCCAACTTAAACCTGGAGGACATTCACTACTGGAATTCAAGACTTTAATAACGGGCGAAAACAGCCTATAATATCGGGCAAAAAGCGCGCTACTATATGCACGTTATTAAAGATCGACTTGTTACAGTGTCGGACAAAACGCCCGCTATTGTTGTGGTAGAGGGGAAAATAAAAAAAGAAAATAGGGCTGGGCTCAGCCCAGCCCGCTTTACGGCCCGTTGCCGCACGCCGACGCTGACCCGTGAGCCATCTGCCGGTAGGACCACCTGCGCCGGAGAGGGGCGAGGCGTGGCGGGGCAGCGGCTAGATCCAGCGTCGGGGAGCTGCGGTGCACGGTGGGGAGCCGGGTCCAGCCACTGCCTCGGCGAATCCGATGCCCGAAGGGGCGCTGTTCAATGGATTTGGCCGCCTCCTCGCCAGATCGATGGCGGGTCACGGTGCGGAGCCGAATCCAGCGGCGACGGTGAGGAGCCTCACCACCGGGGGAGGATGAGCACCGGCGACGGGAGGAGTCCCCGAGTAGAGTAGAGGCATGGGAGGGGCGGCGTGGTAGCGGAAGGTTGGGGAAGATCCGTCGGGGAGGAGCCTTGCCGCTGGTGGAGGACGAGCGCCGGCGACGGACGCGGTGCACGAACGAGCGCCGGGGTCGGGTGAGGAGAGAGAGAGAGAGAGAGAGAGAGAGAGAGACTTCGTAACCCTAGCGTTGTATATATACAAGCGGGCTGATATGGGCTCCGAGTTCGGCTGAGGGTGTACGAGTAATATCGGGCTCAAGATGATGTCACCAAGCCCGCTATTATTGGTTTTTTTAATATCGGTCCGACATGACATCATTGTGCCCGCTATTACTGGCCATTTTTAATATCGATCATCACTGATGTCATCACTGCCCGCTATTACAGTGGAGCTTGCAATAGCGTTGTCCACGATGATGTCAGCGACTACGTACTGTAATAGCGAAAATTCTTGTGCCCGTTATTACTTGGAAAATGTGAGGTGATATGGTAGGCTTCTTTTGTAGTAGTGATTGTTGGAGAGGAACCAAGTATTCAGCAGGATGATGATAATAAGGAAAACCAGGGACAAGTGGATCTAATTATATAGATAGGCTTTATGACTTTTGCTAAAGAGAATGTGGCACTACTAGAATCGAGCCTGCAGTATCGGGCAAAAATGCCCGGTAATATCGGGCATCTCGGCCGATACTACCTAGACGTTATTAAAAATAGGAGACCAACAATAGCGGTAGAAACGCCCGCTATTGCTACGATGAACAAAAAATTAAAAAAAATAGGACAGGCTGGGCTTGGCCCAGCCCGCCTAGCCCGCCCTCGGCGTCGACCTCGGGGCCACCTCCCCGCCAGCCGTGGCTTCCCAGGACCGCCTCCTCGCTGCATCCGACACCGGGGAGGAGCAAGTCACGGCGGGGAGCCAGATCCGGCTGCCTCCTCACCGGATCCGGTTCCAGGGAGTGGCGGTGCGGCGGGACGCCGGAATCCTGCCGGATCCGGCGGAGGGGAGTAGCGGGGAGATGGGGTGCCGTGGATCCGGCTACCTCCTCGCCCTCCGGGATGGCCGGCGGCACGGCAGCGGGGAGGAGCGCTGGGACACGCGTTGGGTAGGCCGGCGACGGGGCGCCGGGGTGGGGCGCCGGGACACCGCGTTGGACAGACCGGAGGCGCAGCAAGCACCACCTCCCGCTCCACCGCCTCGCCGCCGGAGTAGTGCCTCCACGCGACCTCCGCGCGGCCCATCAGCTCAGACCCCAGCAGCCATCGGCGCAGCGCCGCTGCGCGCCTCTTCCGCACCTCGAACACCATGCTCCTCCGCTCCACGAGCCCGTGCACGAACGCCGTCGAGCCGTCGCAGCTCGAGAGAGAGAGAGAGAGAGAGAGAGAGAATGGTGGCGGGGGAGAGAGAGATAGAAGGGTGGGAGCTGCTGGGAGAGAGACTTCGAAAATTTTCTAACCCTAGCTGGTATATATATATAAACGGGCCGATATGGGCTGTGAGTTGGGATAGGGTGCACAATAATATCGGGCCGACGATGATGTCACTATGCCCGATATTACTGTAACATTTTCAATATTGGTCATCGGATGACGTCACTGCGCCCGTTATTACTGGTTATTTTCAATATTGGGTGACGTTGATGTCATCATCGCCCGCTATTATAGTAGGCCCTGCGATAGCGTCGTCCACGATGACGTCAGCGACCACGTACTGTAATAGCGAGATTTCTAGTACCTGCTATTACTGGAAAATAGGAGATGCTATTGCAGGCTTATTTTGTAGTAGTGTGGTTGACCCTGTTTTTAAGTCATTCATGGTCAGGCCCAGGGCGCTGACAGAAGGAAGAGTCAATGCAGATTGTAAAAGGTTATGGGCAGCATACTTCCCACCCTATGATTTGTCTAAACCGACTGTAGATATCCCAGGAGAGCGAATGGCTTTCTTTACTACAATGCCGTTGTCGCCAGAAATGTCTGATTGGGCTAAGGGATTTTTATTATCTAGAGCCTAGGAGCTAATGTCCGCCATGCTTGGTCAGCAAACTAAAACAAGATTCAGTTTGCCAGATCCTTTACCAAAGTTTGTGCCATCTTCTTGGAAAATCAAAGAAATGGAGGACAACAAATCTGAGAAGAAAGCAAAAGCTGAGGAGAAAACAGAGGAGGAACTAAACATAACAACAGTCATCCCACAAAAGAAAAGGGAGAACAAGGTCTGCAGTCATACTACATCTTCAGTTCAGCATAGGAAGAAGGCCCGTGGAGAAATAGCTATTGTGGAATCTGAAGTCAGAAGGAGTTTAAGAATAAAGAATAGTAAGAAGGGTTTCAAAAGGAATACATGTTCAGATAGGAATTGTTTAGTTTCTAATAATGGACCCATTTGTTGGGGGCCTAGCGCGGAGTTCACCACGCCCTTTCACCCGTTGCTTTCCCCCTCGCGGAATGGCCCCAAGCCCCTCGTCTTTCTTTAATCGCTAATCCAAACAAGCCTAGTGAACACGCAGGAAACCATACGAAATGGAGGCAAGGAGACGACGAGAAGCGCCAGAACCGGCCGTGCGAAGCGGAACAACGCAATGCTCGAAGGAGAAGCCGTCAAGCTGGGTGGAGTGAAGCTCAAGCGAAGATCGGAAGATCAGGCAAAGCATTCCCATACAGAGCTCTCCAGCCTAGCGTCAGCCAAGCCGCCATTCACGCGCGTCGAGAACATTGTCCGGAATGCCCTCCGGAGTTACCGTCGCTCGGTAGTTCCGAGGGCATTCGGCTAGGGTAGGAAGGTCATGTAAAGTTGTGATTCCCCATGACTGTAAAAGAAGGCCAAGGGTCGTTTGTAATAGGACATCTAATCACCGAGTTAACTTCGCTATTAAGAGTTGTTACCTCGCCACCTATTCTTTTTACTTCGCATATTTCCGTATCTTGTGTTCGGTGTGCTAATTGCTATCTTACCTCAGCACTTAGCATACCAACATTGGTGCCCACCGTGCGTGAGCTCAAAGTTCAAGCTAACGATGACAAGATCCACAAGAACAGCGGCGGCAGCTGAGCCACTACAAGAGTTGCCAGCGGGACCGTCAGGAACCGTTTCGGCACAATCAAGTGTAGCTCAAAGGCCAACCTCGCAACAAGGCTAGAGACCGGAGCTGCTCCAGGTTGAGCAATCCCTGACCTCGGCAAACCCCAAAGACACAAGCAGAGGACGCCAAGACAAGCAAAATCCAGTCAAGATGCCAGCTATCCAGGAAGAAAATGGCCGCGAAGACAGTAACAGCTCGGGCGACAGTTCTTCGCTTCCTCAAGAAGTGGAGAAGTTGCGAAGATATAATCAAGAACATGAGGAAGTATGTGGGAAACTTATGCAGGAAGTAGCACTAAGAGAAAAGCTGTTGCAAGAAAAAAGCGCTACTCGAAGAAAGACGCAAGCACGCATAACTATTAAGTGAAGTAAAGCAATTTTGTTCAAGGGCAAAGAAGAAGAATTCCACAAACCAAACAACGACAACAATCAAAAGTGATCCAGAGCCAGAATTTGGCCCAAACAACGAAGCAGAAAATCCCAGCTCCCGACGCGAAGTATTGCCTATCTGAAGATCTAGAGTCGTAACCTTCAACAAAGATTCACCGCTATCAGAGGGGCTGCAAAGAGCACCGTACCCTGAGCAGTTCAGAATGGGAACAATCCCCAAGTACAGGGGAGAAATAGACCCAAGACAATTTCTCATCAGCTATAAAGCAGCAATAACTTCGGTAGCCAAAGACGATGTAGCGCTGGCTAAGGTGTTCGCATGTTCCTTGGAAGTACCAGCACCCACTTCGTATTCCAGTTTGCAGCAGGGGTCAATCTACAACTGGGAGAACCTGAGGGACAAAGTAATTGCCAACTTCAGAGGGTTCATGGGTGCCCCAGAAGCGCTCGAAAAATCAGGCACATAGCGTAGCAGCCAAACGAATTGCTTTCATATTACTATAGAACATTTCTAAGGTTAAAATCTCAGTGCCCAAAAGTACCGGAGGAGTTAGTGATAGAGTATGCTATCCAAGGACCCCGTGCAAGCCCGCTAAGTTCGAAGTTCGCAAAGAAGCGACCAACGACAATACAGTACATGTGCAACAAGTTTGAAGAATAATGCCGATCAAAGACAGATTACAAGAGGCGAACTTCGAACCAAAAACAGCTCTACGAGCCCCAGAGCAACAGCTACGACAAGCAAGGAAAAAAGCGAACCCACAATACAGTGCACAGATCGGAGCAGTGAACAATATATAGAGCAAAAACAGCGAAGACAGCGATGCGCGAAGATAGCAGAACCAACAAAAGCTGGCATCCCAAAGCGGTGGCAAAGGAGGAAACTTCGTCAATCGCAACGACCAGCAACCTCGCAAAAAGCCATATTGCACTGTGAAGGCCACGTAGGGAACAAAACACTAGACTGCCCAAGGATAAAAGAGATAATGAGAATACTAGAGCTTGAGAAGAAGCACCATGTGAAGCCAACGGAGATAAATCACACCACAACGGGATATTGGCATCAGCAACCAATTCAGCAACCATGTGTTCAGACTCACTACTACCCACAATAGTCATACTTAAGAACAAATCATCATTTACAGCACTCGTAGTTCCAAGGAAACTCAACCTCGCACCACGCAAAGCAAGACAACAGAGTGGCATATTCAGAGCCACTTCCATTGCCACCGCCCAAAAACGAAGACGTGAGCAAGCAAGACACTTGTGCTCAACCACTGCCGGCAAAGGGATTCATTGGGATGATAATAGGGGGATCAAGTATTGATTTCGAAAACAAGAGGCAGCGAAGAGATTATTTCAGGATGGTAAACGTAGTTTTCATGGAGGGACCAATCAAAAAGTCTAAGTGGTCACACGTGTCTATGACATTGACAAAAGCTTACCTCCAATTGAAAAGCTACCGCATTCAGACGCATTCGTGATCGAATCTCACATCGACAAGTGAATAATTTTCCATGGCACACTACTGATAATGGGATATACTGACCAAGACTTGGAACCATCCAATGTGCCGCTCTACGGGTTTGGTGAAAAAAGAGTGGAACCAGCTGAAAAAATAAAACTGCCAGTTTCCTTCGGTGACACAAACAACGCAAGAACTTAGATCATCACATTCGACGTGGTCAGGCTGAATTATCCCAACTTCGCAATACTGGGAAGGCCAACAATCAATATATTCGAAGCAGTGATCCACAACACGTACCTTCGCATGAATATACCAGCAGCAAAAGGGGTGATAACTGTGACATCCCATGTCACAAAGTACGTGTGAACAGGACCATGTCATTCAATTTGCATTCTCAAATTTCAGATTTAATGAGAAGCAAATTAATATGACTAGGGTTTTGAAATTTAAATTCAAAATTTGACTCAAACCAAGCACTTGCCAAAACTCAAACTTTTCCAACAAAAGCATGTCAATGTTTTTGCAGAACCTGTATTTTTCCATAATTTTGGTGATGGATAAAACCGCTTGAAATTTCAGATAATGCAGAAAAACAGTAGACATTCGAGGATTTTTAAGAATTTTTGGGAGCATAATTTGAACTTTCGCCAATAAAAAAAATTTCTCCATATTTCATTTTGAGCATGCACAAAAATAGGCAAGTCACAATTCTGTCTAGAAGTAGGAGTTTTGACCAAATACAGAAGGATAGCAAGATGGCAATTGCCTAATTCGTGGAAATCTGTGGAGCATAGTGTGCAGGGTCACTGGCAGCCAGACCTCCGTGTTGGTGCCCATGCCGCGGTGAAACCAATAATTGAGCGTCCGACCAACTGCTCCACGCGTCAGTCATCGCGGCCGCGCCTTGACCCCCTGTTGGCGTTACCTCCCCTACCGGCTTTTCCTCTGCTCCATAGCTAAAGGGCCGAGCTCGAGCTTTTCCTAGCCAAACGTCGCTACCCACCTGCTAGCAGCCACGCAAGCTCTCATGCGCACCCCAGGTCCTCTGCGAAGCACTCCAACAAGCCACATTCCTACTGCTTCCCATCGAACCGGCAGGAATCGGAGAAGAGCCGATTCCAATCGCCATGGCCGCCAGGTTCGAATTCGTCGCCTAGGTAAGGCCCGGGGCCGATTCCTTCTTCTGGGCAGCACCGAAGGGTCGTGCGAACCCCTCTGCTCACTGCCATGTCGTGTTATGTAGGAAACTGCCAGGAAAAAGTGTTTTCCCCGCTGCCGGTCGCCACCGCCGCCCACCCCCTGGTGACGACCTACTTCCCGGCCGCCTCAACCTCATCTACCTCAACGCCGAGCTTCGCAGCAGCCATGCGGTACTCCTCAGCCTGGAAGCCTATCTTCTCGTGCCGTGTACACCGTGCAAGACGCCACCGAAGCTTCTCCGGTCTCCGCCTCTCGCCGCCGGCCATATCTGGTGGGCCCCGTCCTTGAGCTCCCCTCCACTGTGCTCACCGTGCCACACTCCACCTCTGCTGCAAGCCCCAAGCCAAGACGCGCAGTCTTTCCCCTCTCCGACGCAGCACCGCCAATCGCCGGCAAGGAGCGCCGCCGCGGGCGTGGGTAGTTTAAATAGAGCTAGTGGCAATTTCGCAAAAATTTGCAAAATTCATATCTTTAAAAATATAAGTCAGAAAAATAGAAATAATAACTTTTTGGAATCCTTGCAACATGAATTTTGCATTGTCCAACTTTGTTACCTAGATTTATGTGCAAGTATTTGAAGTTTTATCTAAAAAGAAATAGCATCTTGTTAAGCCTATAAAATCCATGATTGATTCTTGGAAATTGTAAAAATCAAGAAATTTTGCATGTGCACCTTTATAACATGTTGGACCCCCTGGTGCATGATTTTGATGCATTCATACATGTTTTTCATGATACTAGTATTAATTGCTTTTGTGGTATATAAATTCCTATGGTTGATTATTTAAACTTTGTCTTAAAAATATGCATGCTTGTTATTATGCCTTTATGCATTTTCCACAGAATTCATGTATAAGAATGCTTGTAGGACATCTTG
The DNA here is from genome assembly GCA_031894775.1 of Chloris gayana. Lineage (NCBI taxonomy): Eukaryota > Viridiplantae > Streptophyta > Magnoliopsida > Poales > Poaceae > Chloris > Chloris gayana. The sequence goes on from JAUNZO010000034.1 coordinate 26,651, forward strand.
ATTAAATTAGGATTTGTTAAGTTCAATGTTTATGTTAGCATCGCATATTTTCCATATTGCCATATTGCTATACTTAAGATCATATAAAAAGCCTACACTTGGTGCATACATGATGTTATGCTTGACCATGGTCTTTTATGTATTTGCACCAAAATCATGCCAAAAATTTCTTATAGCAATGTTTGTTTCATTAAGGGTTCTTAAACCCTATTGACTTGCATCCCATTGCTATAATGCTAAAGTTTTAAATGTTGTGCATTCGTATATTTCATGCTAGACCATCTCCATCATAAGCTAAGTGAAAGTGCATCTAGGCCCCTCATTTTATTTTGGATGATTGATATCAATACAATAAAATTTGGACTAATGTTTTCATGAGAATGTGTGTAGTGAACATCCAAAGAACATGAAAGCGTAGCAAGTTTGATTAAAAAGAAGAAAAGAAATGAGAAATGCAATAAAACAAGATTTTGGAAAAGACCTATCTCAAAGCTTGAGCTTCGCGTTTTATCTTTGCTTTGAGTCGGAGGGATGCCGTACTATAAAGAGGGATGCAAATCATAACCTTGGCAAAGAATGAAGATGCTCACAAAATTCGAGAAAAAACCATCCCAAGCCTATTCTTTCGGGACCCATCGGAAGTTCCCGTCCGTGGTACCGAAAGCTCCGGTAGGCTAACAGAGAGTTTGAGCTCTCGGAAAGCCATACCGAAAGTTCCGGTCCCCGGTACCGGAAGCTCCGATAGGCTAACGAGAGAGTTTGAGCTCTCCGGAAAGCCATACCGGAAGTTCCGGTCCCCGGTACCGGAAGCTCCGGTAGGCTAACAGAGAGTTTGAGCTTTCTAGAAAGTCACACCGGAAGTTCCGGTTCCTGGTACCGGAAGTTCCGGTAGGCTTACAGAGAGTTTGAGCTCTGCGGAAAGCCATACCGGAAGTTCCGATAGGACACCGGAAGCTCCGATACGGCCCCATTTTCAAACCCTAACCCTACGTACCGGAAGTTCCGGTAGTTCCGAACCCTACGTACCGGAAGTTCCGGTACCCTACCGGAAGTTCCGGTATTTGACGTTTTCGTCTTAGTCTTATTTCGTAGAAATTTTAGGATCGCCTATTCACCCCCCCACCCCCTCTAGGCGACTTTCAATTGGTATCGGAGCAGGTATCTTCGTTGAAGCCTCACCGCTTGAAGATTAAAGATGACAAATGACAAAGATGCAAGGGCTAGTGGTAGTGGTAGTGGTGAAGTTCCGCCAAAACCTATCGGTGAAGTAGGCAATGAAAACTCACCGGTTGAATCAACTCTCAAGGCAAGAAATGAGAGTGGTAAAGGAATTGCTAATGATGGAGATGTGTTTAGCGCGTTGCCAATACACTACAACAAGATGCCATACACGTATAGTGATGGAAAGGATGAGCATATTGGACCCGGCTCCGGAAGACTTCCCTATTTCGATGGTCAATACTTTGATCATTGGAAAACAAAGATGCTCCTACACTTGGATTCCATACATCAAAATGTAAGGAATGTCACTCAAAATAGATTCTTGTGGGAATGTAGAAGCAAGCCAACCTCACAAGACTTGTTCAATGTAAGGTGCAATGTGACGGCGGCAAGTGCTCTTGTGTCCGCACTTAGTCCCGCCGAGTATGAGAAGATAGCCGGATTGGATGATGCTCATCAAATTTGGTTGAAGCTTGAATTGGTTCATGAGGGCATTGATAGTGTAAAAGAATCTAAGCTAGAAGGGCTTAGAGAAGAGTTTAACTACTTTGTCATGAGGTCGGAAGAAGGGCCAAAGGAAGCACATGAAAGAATGATGAGGATAGTAAACAAGAGAACAACACTTGGAGAAAAGGTATCGGACTTGGATGTCAATAGAAGGTTACTACAAGCCTTGCAATCATGAGATTCCAACATAGTGTCCAACATAAGAGATAAAGATGGCTTTAGATATTTCACCACCGATAAAGTGATTGGAAAGGTGTTATCCCAAAAACAACAAATTGATCAAGACAATAGGATCAATGCTTTGCTCAAGGACAAGGAACGAGCTAGTGGGAGCAAAAATGACTTAGCCTTAAATGCCGAGCAAGAAAAGAAAAAGAAAGTGGTTGAGGAGAGCAATGATGATAGTGATGATGAGATAGCTCTCTTTGTAAAGAGGTTCAACAAGCTCATGTCAAAAAGAAGCTTCAAAAAAATGATCAAGACAAGAGCAAATTGAGGAAAGCCAAAAACAAGTGCTACATTTGTGGAGACAAAGGTCATTTCATGGCGGAGTGTCCGGAGAACTACAAGAACAAGCAAAACAAGAAGGGTGACAAGAAGTACAAGAAGCATAGAAAGTATCGTCGGGGTAAAGCACACATTGAAAAAGAATGGAACTCCGATGGATCATCCTCCTCCTCCGAGTCGGAATCCGATGAAGAGAAGGGAGGCCTTGCATCACTTGCTATTGGACTCACACCGACCAACACCTCCTTGTTTGGAAGCTTGACCGATGATGAAGATGACACCGGGCAAAAATGCATGATGGCTAAGGGCTCCAAGGTAAATGTCAATGGAAGTTCTCAAATTCCTAACATGTTTGACTTGTTGGATATCATTGAGTAGGAAAAGTGTCACACCCCTATCCCGAAAGATAGTTAAGTGTGGTACGGATCGCCTTGGGAGATGATTGACGAAGCAACCATACATAGCATCACATTAACAAACATACACGATTTGCAAGGTTACATAATTAAGTCTTGATTACAACATAGAGTTTGAATAAAAGATACATTAGGTTCGAAATTAAGTCTTACATAACCATGATCTTTGTTCGAATTTAAAGTGCGGAAGCGAAATACATAACTCGACGATACATAGATAACTTAAAGGAACCATGCCGGCCTAGGCCATGGCTCACTCATCATGGGTCGGAGAGCTAGGGACCCATTCAATGGTCCACTCTTTGGGCTCTTCTCCATCCCAAACCACCTTACCACAACAATCACAAAAACCGGCTTGCGGGAAACCCGTAAGTCAACATGAAGTGGCAAAGCCTCGAGTATCTAACATACTCCGCAAGTCTTACCCGTCAAATTGGCCATCTAAGACCGACTCCTAGATGCATGGGGCTTGACCGGTTTAACTTGGCCTTTTGCATAAATAGCACCTATGCTAATTAGGTTGGCACATTTATTACTTAGCCAAATTAATAGGGTTGTTGCATAAAAGAAACTTTAGTGAGCATACTAGCAAGACAAGAGTTTGCAATACAATTTAATATCAATATAAAACAGCACGCTATTCAATCTCTTTCCATTACTACACACTGCGAACTGCTCGAATCAAGTGGTACTCATTAACCGAGAGGAAACGGCGATAATTATCGAATTATTAATCCTGCAGGAAAGAACCCAAATGCACGACATACGCATCATTTAAGAACACGTATGGCCACCGTTCGCGAGTTCATCATAAAGTAAAACACGGGGCCACCGACCCCGAGTACATGTCCCCCTTGCGACCGTTCAACAACGCGCCCAAGGCTTAACCCATGTACTCTCCAACGGTCCTCAACCCGTGCAACCACCGTGCCAAACACATCACCTCCGGGTCGGTGAGATATCCGGCTCACTTTACAATTCACCAGCTACATAGGTTTACCAATCCCCATAAGAAAGGTATGCAAGTGGTACACAACTCAAACTTGTTCGCGGAGCCACAATGGGGTGTTCTCAATTTTAACCAAATTCATCATGTTCACATTTAATCATAAGCCATGAGTGAGATCCCCAATCTATCGTTGACTCCATAATCATAGCATAGCAATTCTAACGAGGATATGACACATAATCGACATAGGACATATAGGAATTTATGCACGTGGATTTCCAATCAACGCCTAAACTTAAATGCACATTCATCATCCTTAATATAGTGATAAAAGAAAGACATTTCAAAATAATAGGAATGCACCGGGGCTTGCCTTGAGAGTGATCGAAGTTAGCACTAGCCTCACAAGCGTTGAGCGTGGCAATAGCTTCTTCCGGCGGGATCAATTCGGCGTCGTCACCTAAGGAATGAAATGCAATGCATAAGTCATATGAATACAAGGTCGATGTTGAGAGTAATGCATGTGTGCTGTTTTGTAAAGATGCCTAAGAACACATTAATCACAAGTTTGTTTGCTCAAACCCTAGCAATCATAACATGCCTCTTGTTCCCTTTTACGGGACCCCAAATTACGTGAACAAGCATAACCATACTAATATAATGAGTAATGACTTGATGGCATAGACACGAGTGCTGTGGTTAGTGTAGGTTTAGCACTAATATCTTAGCAAGTTTTATAATACAAAACGAAGAAATCTAGGCTTAGGTGTTTTGACATCACATGCGATGACGATTTCCTTCTACATTAGGAATTCGATTTCAAAATTCATACATACGTGAAATACATGAAACCTTTTGACTAAACCTGCCATGAGGTGCTAAAGGACATAATGAACAGTAGAAATTACATAAACATACATGAACATGATTCTTAATGACATAAAACTAATTATGCTTGTGCTGAAAATGACCCTTTAGAAATTTAGATCTAGGGTTTGCAAAAATCATTACTTAACATGCTCAAAATTTATCATGGGATTTTCTACATATGCACAGTACCAAAAGGAAATTAATTGCCAAGTTTCATGCAAAAATAATTTATACAGAATTAATTAAAATTTAAATACAGAGAATGCAAGAAATGCAATAACTTGAAAAATATGAAATGAAATGCAGATCTTCCAGTGCCAAAAATTCATGTGTGTCTGGGTGAAGACTTTGGCCAAGTGGCTTTTAATTTGGATTTATATTTTTAAAGTTATGGCTTAGTTAAGTTTTCAGGGGTTGACTTTTGTCATTTTTGTAAAAATGTGAAGATGACCAGATCTGGTGAGCTCATGTTACTTTTATGAAAGTACAGGTCTTCTAGTTTCCAAAACATTTTAGTTTGTAATTTTTGGACGATTCAAACGCTAGATATGAATTTTTTAAACTCAAACGAAGTTCGGGTATATTTACGAGAATGCCATCGGTTCATTTTTTAAAACGGAGCGACGCGCGGGCTCCGGCGGACGGCGGCCGGCGCCGGCGAGGTTCGCCGCGGTGGCGCTACGCTGGAGCTCATGCTCCGGCCTTTGGGGAAAAGGATGCGCGCGTGACGGGGAGCTCCCTGGTGGGGTCCACGGGGACCCGCGGTGGCCGGAGGGGCGGCGCGGCGAGCGGCGGCGTTTGCGGAACTCCGACGAGCTCGCGCGGGGAGCACGAGAGGGAGAGAGAGGGCGGGGTTTGGTCGGGGAGCTGCACCTGCGTGTGGAGGAGCACGGCGTGGGGTTGCCCGAGCTTGACGGTGACCGGGGGGTGCTCGACGGAGGGGTGGCGAGGTGGCGGCGGCGGCGACGGATTTCGCCTCGGATTCCCGACGACCTAGGGCCAGGGGAGGGGGCGCGTCAAGGGGGAGCTCAAGCACGTCTTGGCGCACGTATTGGCGAAGGGGGGAGGGTGAGGCGGCCTACCTCGGCGGCGCGCGGGCGAGGGAAACTCGGGGCGGCCGTGTCGCGGCGGCGGCTCCAAATTCCGGCCGTGCGCGAGCCACGAGAGGGAAAGGGAGCGGGGCGGCGGTGCGGTGAGACGCGGAGGGAGTTGGGGAAACGTTTTGTGGCGCGGGGGCGACGGGAGCTTGGCCTCCGTGCCAATTGCTCGGCGCGGGGAGGACGGCGGCAGAGAGGGCGAGCGGCCAGGGCGGGGAGAATTAAACTCCGGCGCTCTACTGTTGGCCGGCGGGTACAGGGGCGGTTGGGGAGCGGCCAGGGGTGGCGTGGCGATGGGACGGGGCAGGCACGCGCGCGGCGGCGGCCAGGCTGGCCGGACCGGCGGTCGGTCCGCCATTGCCCACCGGGCAACCGTAGCTCGAGGTGGTCTTTTGAATTTCAAATCTACAGTTTGAAACTTTGACGAAAATTCATGTTTCTGGTGCTCCAAAAATAAAACCAAAAATATGGGGAGAATCAGGATGATGTGCTCTAATTTTCATCTTTTAGTTTGAAGTTCTAAATTTGTTTCCAAAAATTCCTACAAAATTCACAAATGACAGTGTTCCAGATTTGAATTTGAATTTTTGGGCATTCAAAACCTTGTTCAAAAATTTGGTAAAAATGTTGTAAATTCTTCTTTTTACATGAGCAATCCAGTGGTGCAAAAATCTAGGGGTAGTGTTTTTATAATTTTTGCATTTTTGTTAAGGCTAGGGTTTAGGCTTAGGTTTTCCTTTTTCCTTTTTATTTTTCTTATTTTCTTTTTCCTAGTTGGGTGATTTAGCATTAGCACCTGCTTAAGGATGTGATTAGGGTAGTGATTACGTGCTAAACCCTAAATCGTGACATGGGATGTCACAGCCCTCCCCCTTAAAGAAATTCTCGTCCCGAGAATCGCTACAAATTAAGGAGAGGGAGTGCGAAAATTTACCGATTTGTGTGACGCGAGGAACTCGAGAAAATTCTTCTCTAGAAAATCCTCTTGTTCCCAAGTTGCTTCTTCTTCGGTGTGGTTACTCCATTGCACTTTGTAGAAGGTGATGGTGCGATTGCGAGTTACTCGGTCGCTTTGATCGATAATCCGGACGGGGTATTCGGGGTAGGAGAGATCTTCTTCTAGTTGATCGGTGTCGGAAATGACCACATCTATCGGAGGCTTCAAACATTTCTTGAGTTGTGATACGTGGAACACATTGTGCACTCGAGCAAGACTTTCCGGTAATTGCAATCGGTAAGCAACCGCGCTATGCTTTTCCACAATCGGATAGGGTCCGATATAGCGGGGTGCTAATTTTCCTTTAATTCCAAACCGAGATACGCCCTTATTCGGAGAGACACGAAGATAAACGTGATCTCCTTTCTCAAATTCCAAGGGGCGTCTCCTCTTGTTAGCGTAACTCACTTGACGAGATTGTGCGGCTTTCATGTTGGCTTGAATTTGTCGAACCTTCTCTTCGGCTTGGGTGACAAGATCGGGACCAAAAGTAGTTCTCTCTCCCGCTTCCGACCAATTTAAGGGTGTACGACAAGAGTGACCATACAACGCTTCAAACGGTGACATTCCCGAACTCTCTTGATAGCTATTGTTGTACGAGAATTCGGCGAATGGAAGACAATCATCCCAATTTCCTCTATTTTCCATAGCACATGCTCTCAAGATATCCTCCAAATATTGATTCAATCTTTCGGTTTGTCCATCCGTTTGAGGGTGATATGCGGAGCTTCTAATGAGGGTGGTACCAAGACAAGAATGCAATTGCTCCCAAAAGCGAGATACAAATTGCGGACCTCGATCGGAAACAATAGTTTTAGGTACTCCATGCAAACACAACACTCTTGAGATGTATAGCTCGGCATACTTCTTGGTATTGTAGGTAGTATGGACGGGGATGAAATGTGCGGACTTAGTTAACCTATCCACAATAACCCAAATTGAATCGTGCTTCTTTGATGTGAGAGGCAATCCAACGATAAAATCCATAGCAATGTCCTCCCACTTCCAAACGGGAATCTTCAATGGGTTCAATAATCCGGCCTTTCTCAAGTGGTCGGCTTTCACTCGTTGACAAGTATCACACTCGGCCACATACCGTGCAATCTCACGCTTCATGCGTGTCCACCAAAACTTTTCTCTTAGGCCGCGATACATCTTGTTGCTACCGGGGTGTATGGAATATTTAGACAAATGTGCCTCATCCATTATTTTCTTCCGTAATTCCATATCCTTCGGAACAACGAGACGTTGGTTGAACCATAATACACCATTGTCATCTTGTCGGAAACATGTAGCTTCATCTTTCTCAATCTTTTGCCGAATAAATTCCATACCTTCGTCCTTCTTTTGCGCCTCAATAATTTCCTCACGAAGGGTAGGAATGAGAGCTAGATTATATAGCGAACCATAGGGAATGACTCGAAGACTCGGTTCACTAGAATCTGAAATTTCCGAGTTTTCCATAGAACAACCGGTAATATGATTGCATTGATCCTTGCGACTCAAAGCGTCGGCAACCACGTTAGCTTTACCCGGATGATAATGGATTTCCAACTCATAATCCTTGATTAATTCCAACCATCTTCGTTGCCTCATATTCAACTCTTGTTGGGTGAAGATATATTTGAGACTCTTATGATCGGTGTAAAGATTGACAAGATTTCCAAGTAGATAATGCCTCCAAGTTTTCAAAGCAAGGACAACCGAGGCTAGCTCCAAATCATGAGTGGGGTAATGTTGTTCATGCTTGCGAAGTTGACGAGAAGCATAAGCAATGACACGACCTTCTTGCATTAACACACATCCTAGACCGGTGCCGGACGCATCACAATACACGTCAAACGGCTTGGTGATGTCGGCTTGTGCTAACACCGGAGCGGATGTCAAATGCTTCTTGAGAGTTTGGAAGGCTTCTTCACATTCACGGCTCCATTTAAACTTAGCATCTTTCTCCAACAATTTTGTCATAGGCTTGGCTATGCTTGAAAAATTGGGAATGAATTTCCGATAGTAGCCGGCAAGACCTAGAAAACTCCGGATTTGTCTCACCGACCTTGGGGATTTCCAAGCAAGCACGTCTCCCACTTTACTTGGGTCAACGGCGACACCTTCCGCGGAAATAATGTGACCCAAGAAAGGCACTTGCTTCAACCAAAATTCACATTTGCTAAACTTGGCATACAATTGATGATCACGAAGCCGTTGGAGAACAATGCGAAGGTGTTCGGCATGCTCTTCTTCGGACTTCGAATAAATAAGAATGTCGTCAATGAAGACCACGACAAACTTATCCAACTCGGGCATAAATACCGAATTCATCAAGTACATAAAATGAGCCGGGGCATTTGTGAGCCCAAAAGACATGACGAGATACTCAAAGAGACCATACCGCGTAGAGAATGCGGTTTTTGGAATATCTTCGGCTCGGATCTTGATTTGATGGTAACCGGATCGGAGATCAATCTTAGAGAAAACCTTAGCACCAACTAATTGATCAAAGAGAATATCAATCCGAGGGAGCGGGTATTTATTCTTAATAGTCACCGCATTGAGAGGGCGATAATCCACACATAGACGTAGCGTCTTGTCTTTCTTCTTCACAAAGAGAGCGGGACATCCCCACGGAGATGAACTAGGGCGAATATATCCTTTATCCATAAGCTCACTCAATTGCTCTTTTAAGATTGCTAGCTCATTGGGAGCCATCTTGTACGGCCTACGGGAAATTGGTGCCGTACCGGGTTGGAGCTCAATCTTAAACTCGACATCCCGATCGGGTGGCATGCCCGGTAAGTCATCCGGAAAAACATCGGGAAACTCACATACCACGGGAATATCCTCAATCCGTTTTCCCTCAAGATGGTAGATTTTTGAAGTGGAGAATTTTGGATGGGGCAATCGGAGAATAGATGAACCATGGAGTGGGGAGTTTAGGTGAACTTCACGAGAATCGATGTGTAAAACGGCTCTATGGAGTTTCATCCACCTCATACCTAGAATTATATCTATTCCTTGCCCACACAAAACTATGAGAGAAGAGGGGTATATTTTTCTTTCTAGGTGTAGTGGGACTTGCCTCAACTCTAGGTTTGTTTTTATCTTTCCACCGGGTGATGTGATGATATAGGGAATATCCAAAACGGTAGGAGTGAGTTGTAGGGTTTTTGCACATGCTTGACTAATGAAATCATGAGTTGCACCCGAATCAAAAAGAACCAAAGTGGAGTGGTTGTTGACCGAAAACATACCCGAAAGTACCGGTTCTCCCGCTTGAATCTCTTCGGCCGTGGTATAGTTGACTCGGCCATTCTTAGCATTTGGAGTGGAGGATTGATTGCGATTCCCATTCCCATTATTCCCATTGCGGTTTTGGTTGTTGTTGCCGCTTCCGGAACCATTGTTGTTGTTGTTGTTGCCCGGGTTGCGTGTCGGAACACGGCAATCCTTTGCGAAATGACCCGGACGTCCACAATTAAAGCACGGACCTTGAGGACCGGGCCTAGCACCTTGGTATTGCTGCTGTGGAGGGCGGAACGAGGTGGTATGCTGCTGATTTCCACCGTGGGAGTGGTGGTGTTGCTGCGGCACAACCGACGTGAGCCCCCGTCGGCGGCAATGCGGCCCGAAACTTCTGTCCGGTCGGGGAAGTGATAGCTAGCTTGTACTTGGGCGGAGCGGAGCCGGATGGATTTCCTACGGCACGCTTCCTCTTCTTGTCCTCTTGGTGAGCACGGATAGCATCTTCTTGCACGATTGCGGCGCTCATCAAGTCATTGAACGTGCCGGTAGTGACTTGAGCCAAGCGATCTTGTAACTTTGGGCTTAGCCCCGAGCGAAAGCAATCCTTCTTCTTGTCATCCGTGTCGGCATGATAGGATGCATATTGAGCCAAGTAGTTGAACTTCCGTGCATACTCTTGCACGGTTCCGGCACCTTGCTTCAAACTAAGGAACTCTTGCAACTTGCGCTTCATGAGGCCGGCGGGAATGTGATGCGCGCGAAATGCGGTGCAAAAGTCCGGCCAATTCACTTGAGTACCGGCGGGAAGTGCGGCGGTGAAACTTGCCCACCATGCACTAGCGGAGCCACGAAGTTGTTGAGCCGCAAAGAGAACCTTTTGCTCCGATGTGCAATTGAGGAGAGCAAACTTCGACTCAATGATGCGGAGAAAATTATCCGCCTCCAACGGATCGGTAGTAGCTTCACCAAACTTGGGCGGTTGAGTGGCCCAAAAGTCGGCATAGGTGGAATTCCTCGGCCCTTGGGGTGGCGGTCCTTGGCCTTGTCCTTGGTTGGTTTGACTTGCAAAGAACAAGCGGAACATCTCGTTTTGGTTGGACACGAGTTGTTCCAACGGCGTGAGGGGTGGAGGGTTAGGGAGTTGCTCTTCCCTCGCACCATGCCCACTTCCGGAAGCTTCACCACGGCGGGTATTCACCATCTGTCATGCATGAAAAATTTTCTCACGTTAGCTCATTAGACCAAGAGCTAAAATAGCAAGAAAACATGACATTGGGCATAAGGGACCAAAAATTTCAGATTGCATGTACGAAGAAAATATTGATGAAATAAGCATAATGCATCGGCAACACACATATTCCATAGATTCTAACATAGTAGCAACATGATAGAAATTTTTGATACACGGGAAACCACGAATCCGATACAACACGGTCTTAGGTTACATCACATGTGACCCACAAACAAACACAAATCTCGGAGAGCTTAATTAACAACACGCGGATCGTTTCCAACACGGTTACATGCCTCACGAGATTACAAATCCTACACACATAGAGCTACGACCACCGGTCGTGACAACTACTCGTCGTCATCGCCGTAGTAGTCGGCGTCATCCCTCATGGGAGAGGGTGGTGCTCCATCCTCGACGTCGGAAACATCCTCGCCATCACTCATCTCCACATCCTCCTCGGGTGGGATGATCTCAAGTGGCTCGGGAGGTCCGCCATTAAGGATGGCGTGCAGGGCGTTGTTGGCGGCTTGGAGATGCTCAATGGTAGCGTTGTTATGCGCTATGGTCGCCCGGGCGTTCCGGAGGTCTCCCTCCAAAGCATCCCTAGCGCCCCGAGCCTCCAGGAGGGTAACATCCAACTCATCCTTCTCCTCGAGAAGGGCATCCACCTGGCCGGAGAGGACGTAGTTCTCCTCATTCGCGGCGGCGAGCTGGGCATCACGCTCATCAAGCGTGGCCTGCAGAGCGGCGGCTCCATTGCCCTCAAGGGCAAGGTGGGCGTCGTGGAGCTGCTCGAAGAAGTTCCAACGCTCCGTCTCGCTATACTCGAGCTGCGTACGGAGGGTATCCACCTCGGTAGTGCGCTCGGCTAGCTCGGCGGTGCGGGCAGCAAGCTCGGCGTCGCGAGCGGCGAGCTCGGCGTCGCGGGTGGTAAGCTCGGCGTCGCGGGTGGCGAGGGTGGCCTGCAGGGCAGCACGCTCCTGCTCCAACTCGAGCACCCGCCTCGCGAGGTTCTCACGGTCCAACATGAGCTTGCCGGGGGCCATCTGTCGGAGAATTTTGAAACATAAGTCAAAACTCAAGATCCAACAACAAAACATGCTAGATAAGTAAAGCATGAATGATGGAATGGCACCAACTTAGTGTTGACGGTCGTTACGACCAATTTCGACCGTCAATTAGTCAAATAAATGAGAAGGATTAGGCATGTCTTACACGCATTTTACTTAGAAATAACCTAGTTCCACTTGTACCTCTAGATTTTTAGTGTGCAGGTGGATAATGATGAATTCCAGGCCCCGAGGCGACAAATCAACACTTTTACAAAACTTCCACTTCGCCGCGGGAATCAACTCCAAGATAAAAGGCCAATGACCACGAAATACAACACAAAGAAGGCCACAAGCACCTGGATCAAAGACCAACATCCAGTGGGGGAGCCAACTCGCCAAAGCCCAGCCCAGGAGGGGCCAGACCAGCTCGGCCGAACCCACCAGGGTGGTTCGGCCGAACCAGGATGGTGGCCCCCCGGCCCACTTTTCTCTCGGCGGTTTGCCCACCGCCTCCGGAGGTCGGTTCCACGCGCATTAAATGCCACCGACCTACGAAACCGCCTCCAGGAGCCGACCTTTCAAGCCTATATAAGGAGGGGTACCCCCCCTCCTTAACACACACAACAACACAAGGATCATTCTCTCCTCACATTAGAAGTTTAGAGGCTTTCTAGGTAGTGCTAGGCTTAGTAGTGGGCTGCCTCATTGCTCCCAAGGTCTTGTGGAGAATTGGGTATAGCTCTTGTATCCTCTCTTTGTAAGACTTGATCTTTTATATATGGAATACTTTCGTTTATATCATTGTCATGAGCTTGACAGAGTAGTCATGATCTTGCTTGATCGTTCATCGTTCGTTCATATGAGTTCATCGTTCGTTCTTCGTTCTTCATTAATAGAAGATGAACACATATCGAATGTTCTTCGTTCGTTCATACTTGATCATCGATTACTCTTGATCTTACTTGGTTGATTGCCGTTCGTCGCTCATTCTTGAGCGACGAACGCCTTTGCATGACTTAGTGCTAGCTTTGATCCTTTCATCTCGGCTTATGCTAGTTAGACTAGTGTTCTTATGAATAGGTTTCGGGTTCATCAGTCCCGCAAGGGTGCTCTAGATTTGCCACCATGTCGATCCGTAGGATTGGGGTGCCTCGAGGGATCTAGAGTTGTGGTTAGTGACGCCGGCATGGTGCCGGGGTTATCTACCCACCTTTGAATGTGCTTCGTGTCCCACGGTTTGTAGAGGTAGGTGACAAGAAGTGACAGCCTTGTCATCCAAAGTAATCCTCCACGTTCGGGCATGGCATAGGAGTCTAAAAGGCCGGAGTCGCGAGGCGGACCTCGCGTAAGACGGATCTCCCGATGATGCCTAGGCATTAGACGCTTGCTTGCGCTTGCATGATCTTGGATGTTAGGTAGAAGCTGCGCACTCATATGAATGTTGTATCATTAGGAGTAGTGGTCTCGCTAGTCTAGTTTAGCTTTATCTAGGATTGCCTCTATCCCTTTTATTAGAGAATGCATTGCCTTGGTGTGTGTCACACTATCCTCAATTTATTGCTCCTAACCCCTCGCATTGGAATGTGATTACTTCATCACTCTTTTGTAACACCATGAGCATAAGTACTCTTATCAACCATGTCTTCCTTTGGGAAAATATAAATACGATACCCTTGAATACTCTCGGGTGAAATGCTACAACGGGTTATCCGTCCGCTTGCGGATATTCATGACCCACCTTATAATACATATCTAGTACTTGTACTGGATGTGGATTATTTGGTTAAATAGTGCAAGTGACTTAAACCCTTGGCTCTCCCGCGGTCACGTGTTTCTTTCCGCGTGACCTTAAGAGATGCCAACAAGCATTTCCGGCGCCGTTGCCGGGGAAGACATTGGTTAATAAGAATACAATGAATGTTCATGATTACACTTGATGATGATTTAATCATTACCTTTGCAAAGCTAACCTTGATCCGTTTTCTCTTCAATGTGAAAACAGGATAGTGCATGCGTGGATTCAACTTGCCGAAAAACTTCGTTGATAATCCCGAGGCTCTTGCGAGAAAGACTCGACCTCGCGTCGTTGTCTCTCCTCAAGAACCCACGACAAGCGAGCCCGCATCTTCCGCACCATCAACCTCAACACTCATGGCTGAAAGGACCCTTCGTGACTACTCGCGCCCTCCGTCGCCAATGTGCCCATTGGGCCCAACGTCGACGCTGGTGCCGCAGGACTTGACATCAAGTCCAGCCTCATCACTATGGTGCAAGCCATTCCCTTTTGTGGAAAGGCCTCCGAGGACGCCAACTCTCATCTCCAACAGCTCCCGGAGATATGCAACACATCAGCCACGGCCGGAGTCAACCAAGATGCTATCGGACTTCGCCTGTTTCCCCTATCCCTCCTTGGGAAGGCGAAACAGCTGGTTTTATGCCAATCGTGCAAGCATTGACACTTGGGACAAATGTTCCACGGCGTTCCTCGCCAAGTTTTTCCCGATGGGCAAAACCAATGCCCTTCGTGGAAGAATTGCAAGTTTCCAAGCAAGCGACAAATGAATCCATGCCCGAGGCATGGGAAAGGCTTCAAGAATACATTCTCGCCTGCCCTCACCATGGGATGGAGGAATGGCTCATTCTTCAACACTTCTACAACGGGTTGACACCAACAACCCGTGGACATATGGATGCCGCTGCTGGAGGAGCCTTCTTCTCCAAAACCGTTGCCCAAGCAAAAGAACTCATAGAGAAGATGGTCTCCAATCAAGGGTGGAGCGATGATCGACTCCAAACACGCTCAAGAGGCGTACACCCCGTCAAGGAGGTGGACATGCTGTCCGCCAAGGTTGACCTCCTCATAAAACGCTTGGATGAACACAACGCAAATGGTGGTGTTCATGCATTGGACTCACACATGACGTGTGAGGAATGCGGGAACACCGGCCACATGGGGAAGGATTGCCCCCATACCCATGAAGAAGCATTCTACATGAACAACAACAACGGGTATCGTCCAAACGGAGGACAAGGGTACAACCAAAACCGACCATCATATCAAGGAGGTAACAATTTTTCTCGGCTTTAACAATAATCAGCCTTCCTTGAAAGATTTGGTTTATGGCCAAGCTAAAATCAACGAATCTATCAACAAAAAGCTTGCTGCCAACGACAAAGTCTTAGAAAACATAACCGCACAAATAGAAGGCTTCTCCTCTCGCTTTCAAAAATCAGCCGAGCTTTAATAAAATGATTGAAACCCAAGTTGCTCAGCCTAGCTGCTCTTATTCCCGGTTCTAATTCTCGGGAAGATCCCGGGCAACCCGAGTCTTCTTTGGAAAATGTTAATGCGGTTACCACGAGGGGAGGAAAATCCACTCGGGATCCGCCATATCCTAACCATGCAGCAAAGAAGAACAGAACGAACCGGAGGAGGAAAGCCCTTCTACTACCAAAGAAAAAGAAGAAGAACCGAAGCCAAGTGACGGGAAGAATGGAATTGAATTTCAAGACACAAGCTTCTTGCCATTCCCTCACGTAAACAGGAAGCCAAAGGAGGATGAACAATTTGCTCGATTCGTCGAGACCATCCGAAGGATTCATGTCAACGTGCCATTGTTGGACATGGTGCAAGTGCCCACATATGCACGTTACCTTAAAGACATCCTCAACAACAAGAGACCATTACCCAACGAGGAAATGGTCAAGCTCACAGAGGAGTGTAGCGCAGCTATACTCAATCGGCTTCCGTAAAAGAAGAAGGACCCCGGCTGCCCCACAATATCATGTTCCATTGGGGCACACCACTTCGACCAAGCCTTATGTGATCTTGGGGCAAGCGTCGCCGTGATGCCCAAAGAAGTCTTTGATCGTTTGAGCTACACAACCTTGACTCCTACACCAATGAGGTTGCAATTGGCAGTACTCTTCGGTCCGCTACCCCGCGGGAATAGCCGAAGACGTGCCGCAAAAATTCGAGGCAACTTCATACCGGTGGACTTTGTGGTGCTTGAGATGGATATTGACAAGAACACGCCCTCATTTTGGGACGTCCCTTCCTCGCATCAAGCAACGCCCAAATTGATGTTGGGAATGGAGAAATCCGATTCCACATCAATGGGAAGGAGGAAAAGTTTGAGTTTCAACCAAGAAAAGAACAATGCTCAATGATCAAGATCAAGTATGGGCCAAATCCCTCAAACATCCGTGAAGTTGAAGTGACACCAAGAAAGACGGATAGTCTCGTCGCCTTTTGGAAGCAACTTGACAAAATTGAGAATCCGTCATGGTACCAACCCAAGAAGCCCGCAACAAGCAAGGCCGGGATTATGGGCCAAGAAGCCAGTCCTTCAAGACACAAAGCCACCTACATCAACAAAGACCAACCAAGTGTGGCAAGTGAAGAAGGTGCAGCCATCTTCATCCTCCTCTCCAGGGAAAGGGCCTGCACCACAAGGATGAAAAGAAATGGAGAAGTCCTCGCTCGCCGCACTTAAAATGGCGAAGCCCCGGCCGACAGGATAAATCGGTATTATCTTTCGATTTCTTTTTGATTTTGTTTTCCACCACATGCATTTAAAAACCTCCCTGCATACTCTATTTTATCACAAGAAAATTTTCATTTCATTTATTTGGATTTTCCGCCAAGCATATTCGATTTTTTTTTCACTCACCATGCATATAAAATTTGAAAACCAAAATCCTTTTACGTCCAAATTTTCCTACTTTTGTTTGAAACTTTTGGACAACCCTTGTATCCTTATACAAAACCCAAAAACAATTTTGCATGTTGGAATTTTCTCCAACACTTTTTCTCGAGATTTGATTTTTCGAATAAAGTTGAATTTGAGGCAACTTTCTTTGGATTTCTTATTGAGCAAATATTTCGAGGAATATCCGGACGTAGCAACCATGGTCAATGATCATTTGGCCGGTGGGGGCTATGGGCCAAAAAGGGGGAGCAAGAGGGACCCACAGCAGGCCGGCCGAACCCACCTCCTTGGTTCGGCCGAACCGCTATGACCGTTGCTCGGTCTGTCTTTTTTTCCAACGGTCATATGCCCCTCCTAACGTTCAAAAACGGCTACTTCGTGAGCTATAAGTAGAGGTGGCCGGGCCGTAACTCTCTCCCCTCTCACACTATCATTTCCACTCCTCACTCACTTCATTCTCATTGCTCTCAAGTTTTCCATTGCCCTCACTTGCTCATTGCCTAAAAATTCTGCAGAAATCTTTTGTTCTTGGTGTGCTTTCTAGTTTTTGGTTTGATTTGTTTTTGTTTGGTTTTCTCGAGTTGCGATTTCTTGCTCACATGAACAACCGACGGTGTCGCCAATTTGATTTTTCCCTCACATAACCCGTTCGGAGTTGTTGTTCTTGTGTTCTTGCTCTCTTTGTGTGCAGCCATGACCGGTGCCAAGAAGCTGTTCGGGTCGATCAAGAGGTCCTTGAGCTCACGCTCAAGTTCAAGCTCTTCACGTCGAAGCACCCGCGCACGCCCCGTAGTCGAGTCACCGCCAAGTTCACCACCACAAGTCGAGGAAGAAGGGCAAGAGGGCAACATCGAGCATCGTCTCCTCACCGACACCGACCTCGACTTAGTGGGCGAGTACGAGACGCACACCTACACGCTTCTCCAACACCGCCTCTTTGCTCCTACGCGAGCATTTGACACGGAGCTGCTGCACAAAATAGGTATGGATGCTGAATTTGCTCAAGTATTTAAAGCCTTAGGGTGGACAGATTTTGCTAGTGTAGATGAGCCGGGTTCCCGCTTGCTTACACTTCAGTTTTTATGCACCCTACGAACGGTAGATGAAGGAATTTCTTTTCGGTTTTTCCGTGAATCCTACCGTTTGACTTGGAAAGAACTTAGCACTCTTCTTGGCTTTAATACTCGCTGCAATACCGACTTGGATGGTGCCCTTCCTCAGTTTTCAAAGCATGCTTTTTGGGAGAGGATTACGGGTCTTCCTAGTTGCGTGCGACCTAGAACTAATCACATCCATCATCCTACCTTGCGTTTTATGCACATGTGGATTGCTATCACTCTTTTTCCAAGGAGTGATATTCGAATTGTGCGCGAGGATGAGCTAAAAATTCTTTTTGCTGCGGTTGATAAAATTAAGATTGCTCCCGTGAAAGCCATGATTCGCCAATGGATAGAAAATCTTGGGACGATAGGACCAATTGAATGTACCTCTTTAGTGACACGAATTGCCATGCGGGTGGGAGCTTTACATGATGCTAATGTTGAATACCTTGCTACACCTCGCTCTCTTATAAATAAAGATTATCTTATTCAAGGTCACTCTCTTAAGAATGGTCCGAACGATTCCCTCATATATTATTTTGTGGGATATACAAACGAGTTTCGGTTACCTAACCCGGACCTTCGTTTGTATACTCTCAAAAATCTAACCATTGAGCTCCAAGAAGCGGAGCGGTCTCGCAGGAGTGTATCTTCTCGCAGGGGGCGCACAGATCGGAACAGCCATCTACCTCCGAGATGCCCACACCGCAGCCCACGGCTCATGGCGGGCCGGGTACAGCCACCCCGGGCTTTCTCCCGGTGGGTACCCAGCCCCGCCACCTCACATGGCCGGGGATCGGCGTGGCAAACTCCGGGATATGGCCCGGGGCTGTTTTCTCCACAACAACAATGGGAGGAACACTCCACCGACTCCGGATCAGCCCAAGGCTACAACTTTGAGCAGGAGATGAACAACCTCTCCTCACAAATGGGAAGACTCCAAACCACGGCGGAAGACACCGAGTATGCGCTCAACCAACACATCTTGCAAACTCATCAATGGCAAGAGCGCACCGACACCCAGCTCACCGCCCTCACCAACATGACGGAGCAACAACGAGCCGATCTTTTGGCTTACTTCCGTCACATGGGGTTCATTCCACCAAACCCATGAGCAAGAACAAGCTTGGGGGGCAGCACCCTCGCTAAGGTATCATGTATCGCAACTTGTATCCTTTATTGTCTCCTCGTTTTTGCTTGTTCTTGCCTCTCATATGAAAAACAAAATAAAAATGATAAAACTAAAAAGAACAAAAAGAAGTAGCTTAGTTTCCTTTTATGCGCTGCAAGTATGTTGCTAGTCTTTCTATGTTGAGATGATGAATAGTTGCTCTGTTTTATTTCTCTCATGTGCCTAGTTTATAATTTAGAACTCTCCTAGTTTTGAGTTTGTTGGCTGGCAAAACTTGTTTAGAACCTGAAACTTGTGGGCTGCACATGCTTGAGCTGCACCTAAGTTGTTGTGAGATGATGATATGGTAAAAAGAGCTGCTATGATCTTGTCCTAAGTTGAACTTGAAATCTCCGGAATTTTGTTCCCAAAAATTGCGAAATCTATAAGTTCCCAAGTGATGATAAATTCCTACCAAAGCCATATGCAAATTTCCTTTGAAAACCTTACTCATTTGCTACTTGTTACTTCATTGAGCTTTATCAAAATTGTGTGACCCTAGTGAGATGCTTTTCATACTCTCATGATCAAGATCACGTACACATTCCACCTCATATGCTACACTTCTACACCGGAAGTTAGCAACATGTCATGCCATCCACCAAAATAAAGACACTCCTCACATTTTATCACCTCTCTTAAAATATCAAAAGAAGGCATGGCTATGCAAAAGAAAAAGAAAATAAGGCTCACAAAAGATGAGCATGAGAAAAAGAAAAAAAAAAAAAAAAAAAAGCTGCTCTCATTTCGAGCATGGAAAAAGAAAGAAGAAAAGATAGCCATGCCCAAAATCCAAAATAAAAAGAGGTGAAACAAAAAGAGGAGTAGTCACATACACCACCACCATCATTTTCACACTTACACATCTTGATCTACGATTGTATGACTTGCTATCTCCATGGATCCACTCTTTTGGTTTTGCAAAATATGAATGCAAGTATGCCTCATTTCATATCCTACCTTGAGCTCCACAAAAGCCTATTAGATATAGGATGAGGCAATACACATGCCTCGGTGAGGAATACAAACACCACTAGAGCGATTCGAGAGTATCACTTGTGGAACGTGGTTTTACTTGAAAAAAAAAATCCTTTGAAAACTTCCGGAGAATAAAAAGCAAGACAAGGGAATAGAAAATAAATGCTCTATACACCGTTCTCTCTCTCAACCGCCCACGGTTTGTAGAGGTAGGTGACAAGAAGTGACAGCCTTGTCATCCAAAGTAATCCTCCACGTTCGGGCATGGCATAGGAGTCTAAAAGGCCGGAGTCGCGAGGCAGACCTCGCGTAAGACGGATCTCCCGATGATGCCTAGGCATTAGACGCTGCTTGCGCTTGCATGATCTTGGATGTTAGGTAGAAGCTGCGCACTCATATGAATGTTGTATCATTAGGAGTAGTGGTCTGCTAGTCTAGTTTAGCTTTATCTAGGATTGCCTCTATCCCTTTTATTAGAGAATGCATTGCCTTGGTGTGTGTCACACTATCCTCAATTTATTGCTCCTAACCCCTGCATTGGAATGTGACTACTTCATCACTCTTTTGTAACACCATGAGCATAAGTACTCTTATCAACCATGTCTTCCTTTGGGAAAATATAAATACGATACCCTTGAATACTCTCGGGTGAAATGCTACAACGGGTTATCCGTCCGCTTGCGGATATTCATGACCCACCTTATAATACATATCTAGTACTTGTACTGGATGTGGATTATTTGGTTAAATAGTGCAAGTGACTTAAACCCTTGGCTCTCCCGCGGTCACGTGTTTCTTTCCGCGTGACCTTAAGAGATGCCAACACTTAGCAAAAGAATGCAACAAAACCTTTCGTGCAATCCTAACACGGTTCCATTTTTCTGGACAGATTCGACACGTTACGGAAACTCGACAATTACTCCTGTTTCTGGGCTGAATCGAACTTTTATTTTGTTACGAAAGTTTTAGACAATTTCTTAATCTTTCCAACGCATCCTAGAACAGCTCAATCCGACTTGTCGTTTGAAAGTTATGCACGATCTACGACCGGGACAGAACCGGAGCGCATTCTGAAAATTCCAGAACAGCTCTCTGTAATGGGCAATTCTAGCTACGTTCCAGATTTTTACAAGACCTGAGACTAGGAGATTGTTGTAGTGCATAACACAAGCTTTCCAGAAAGTCCTTATTTGCCTTATTTGGATAAGTAACTTGGAAGTTATGCTCATTTCCATGGAAGTTAAGAAATCTGCCACGTTTTTGTTTCCGGTTTTCAAACTTTTGTGAGAATGAAGCTATGTGTCCCATTTTTCGTGATGATTTCATTTAGATAAGTTTATATGCATATGTTTGACATGATGACATGACATGCAAAGTTAATGGATGCTCAATATGTCGTTCCGTACGTCCTCACAAAATTAAAAGACCGCGCCCGCCGATACGAGTATCGGACAAGCGCATCGGTGGCACACACACCTCTCACACGATACTATACGAACTAAAGCGTTGTTATGTACCTGCAAGAGATGGATTCCAGAAACATTACATCAAATTCAAAAGAAACAAGCCAAAAATAAATCCATGTCACCTCGCCTCACATGGAGAGCTCTCGAATAAGAGTGTATTCGAGTCACACCAATAATATCATGCGAAAATTTGACAACACTCAATCACATACCTTTGCTTAAGCCGTAGTTGCAAAATATTTAACAATCATAACACGGGGTTAGTTTTGCCACCATTCTATATAGTCCTTATATTGGCCTTTCTATCTAGACTCGTGCCTCACCGTTACTCAAAAACGGGTTTTAAGATTTTTAGAATGAGTGTTAGCGTGACGCAAATCCCAAGTCGGCTCGATACCACGTGTCACACCCCTATCCCGAAAGATAGTTAAGTGTGGTACGGATCGCCTTGGGAGATGATTGACGAAGCAACCATACATAGCATCACATTAACAAACATACACGATTTGCAAGGTTACATAATTAAGTCTTGATTACAACATAGAGTTCGAATAAAAGATACATTAGGTTCGAAATTAAGTCTTACATAACCATGATCTTTGTTCGAATTTAAAGTGCGGAAGCGAAATACATAACTCGACGATACATAGATAACTTAAAGGAACCATGTCGGCCTAGGCCATGGCTCACTCATCATGGGTCGGAGAGCTAGGGACCCATTCAATGGTCCACTCTTTGGGCTCTTCTCCATCCCAAACCACCTTACCACAACAATCACAAAAACCGGCTTGCGGGAAACCCGTAAATCAACATGAAGTGGCAAAGCCTCGAGTATCTAACATACTCCGCAAGTCTTACCCGTCAAATTGGCCATCTAAGACCGACTCCTAGATGCATGGGGCTTGACCGGTTTAACTTGGCCTTTTGCATAAATAGCACCTATGCTAATTAGGTTGGCACATTTATTACTTAGCCAAATTAATAGGGTTGTTGCATAAAAGAAACTTTAGTGAGCATACTAGCAAGACAAGAGTTTGCAATACAATTTAATATCAATATAAAACAGCACGCTATTCAATCTCTTTCCATTACTACACATTGCGAACTGCTCGAATCAAGTGGTACTCATTAACCGAGAGGAAACGGCGATAATTATCGAATTATTAATCCTGCAGGAAAGAACCCAAATGCACGACATACGCATCATTTAAGAACACGTATGGCCACCGTTCGCGAGTTCATCATAAAGTAAAACACGGGGCCACCGACCCCGAGTACATGTCCCCCTTGCGACCGTTCAACAACGCGCCCAAGGCTTAACCCATGTACTCTCCAACGGTCCTCAACCCGTGCAACCACCGTGCCAAACACATCACCTCCGGGTCGGTGAGATATCCGGCTCACTTTACAATTCACAAGCTACATAGGTTTACCAATCCCCATAAGAAAGGTATGCAAGTGGTACACAACTCAAACTTGTTCGCGGAGCCACAATGGGGTGTTCTCAATTTTAACCAAATTCATCATGTTCACATTTAATCATAAGCCATGAGTGAGATCCCCAATCTATCGTTGACTCCATAATCATAGCATAGCAATTCTAACGAGGATATGACACATAATCGACATAGGACATATAGGAATTTATGCACGTGGATTTCCAATCAACGCCTAAACTTAAATGCACATTCATCATCCTTAATATAGTGATAAAAGAAAGACATTTCAAAATAATAGGAATGCACCGGGGCTTGCCTTGAGAGTGATCGAAGTTAGCACTAGCCTCACAAGCGTTGAGCGTGGCAATAGCTTCTTCCGGCGGGATCAATTCGGCGTCGTCACCTAAGGAATGAAATGCAATGCATAAGTCATATGAATACAAGGTCGATGTTGAGAGTAATGCATGTGTGCTGTTTTGTAAAGATGCCTAAGAACACATTAATCACAAGTTTGTTTGCTCAAACCCTAGCAATCATAACATGCCTCTTGTTCCCTTTTACGGGACCCCAAATTACGTGAACAAGCATAACCATACTAATATAATGAGTAATGACTTGATGGCATAGACACGAGTGCTGTGGTTAGTGTAGGTTTAGCACTAATATCTTAGCAAGTTTTATAATACAAAACGAAGAAATCTAGGCTTAGGTGTTTTGACATCACATGCGATGACGATTTCCTTCTACATTAGGAATTCGATTTCAAAATTCATACATACGTGAAATACATGAAACCTTTTGACTAAACCTGCCATGAGGTGCTAAAGGACATAATGAACAGTAGAAATTACATAAACATACATGAACATGATTCTTAATGACATAAAACTAATTATGCTTGTGCTGAAAATGACCCTTTAGAAATTTAGATCTAGGGTTTGCAAAAATCATTACTTAACATGCTCAAAATTTATCATGGGATTTTCTACATATGCACAGTACCAAAAGGAAATTAATTGCCAAGTTTCATGCAAAAATAATTTATACAGAATTAATTAAAATTTAAATACAGAGAATGCAAGAAATGCAATAACTTGAAAAATATGAAATGAAATGCAGATCTTCCAGTGCCAAAAATTCATGTGTGTCTGGGTGAAGACTTTGGCCAAGTGGCTTTTAATTTGGATTTATATTTTTAAAGTTATGGCTTAGTTAAGTTTTCAGGGGTTGACTTTTGTCATTTTTGTAAAAATGTGAAGATGACCAGATCTGGTGAGCTCATGTTACTTTTATGAAAGTACAGGTCTTCTAGTTTCCAAAACATTTTAGTTTGTAATTTTTGGACGATTCAAACGCTAGATATGAATTTTTTAAACTCAAACGAAGTTCGGGTATATTTACGAGAATGCCATCGGTTCATTTTTAAAACAGAGCGGCGCGCGGCTCCGGCGGACGGCGGCCGGCGCCGGCGAGGTTCGCCGCGGTGGCGCTACGCTGGAGCTCATGCTCCGGCCTTTGGGGAAAAGGATGCGCGCGTGACGGGGAGCTCCCTGGTGGGGTCCACGGGGACCCGCGGTGGCCGGAGGGGCGGCGCGGCGAGCGGCGGCGTTTGCGGAACTCCGACGAGCTCGCGCGGGGAGCACAGAGGGAGAGAGAGGGCGGGGTTTGGTCGGGGAGCTGCACCTGCGTGTGGAGGAGCACGGCGTGGGGTTGCCCGAGCTTGATGGTGACCGGGGGGGTGCTCGACGGAGGGGTGGCGAGGTGGCGGCGGCGGCGACGGATTTCGCCTCGGATTCCCGACGACCTAGGGCCAGGGGAGGGGGCGCGTCAAGGGGGAGCTCAAGCACGTCTTGGCGCACGTATTGGCGAAGGGGGAGGGTGAGGCGGCCTACCTCGGCGGCGCGCGGGCGGGGAAACTCGGGGCGGCCGTGTCGCGGCGGCGGCTCCAAATTCCGGCCGTGCGCGAGCCACGGAGGGAAAGGGAGCGGGGCGGCGGTGCGATGAGACGCGGAGGGAGTTGGGGAAACGTTTTGTGGCGCGGGGGCGACGGGAGCTTGGCCTCCGTGCCAATTATCGGCGCGGGGAGGACGGCGGCGAGAGGGGGCAGGCGGCCGGGCGGGGAGAATTAAACTCCGGCGCTCTACTGTTGGCCGGCGGGTACAGGGGCGGTTGGGGAGCGGCCAGGGGTGGCGTGGCGATGGGACGGGGCAGGCACGCGCGCGGGCGGCGGCCAGGCTGGCCGGACCGGCGGTCGGTCCGCCATTGCCCACCGGGCAACCGTAGCTCGAGGTGGTCTTTTGAATTTCAAATCTACAGTTTGAAACTTTGATGAAAATTCATGTTTCTGGTGCTCCAAAAATAAAACCAAAAATATGGGGAGAATCAGGATGATGTGCTCTAATTTTCATCTTTTAGTTTGAAGTTCTAAATTTGTTTCCAAAAATTCCTACAAAATTCACAAATGACAGTGTTCCAGATTTGAATTTGAATTTTTGGGCATTCAAAACCTTGTTCAAAAATTTGGTAAAAATGTTGTAAATTCTTCTATTTACATGAGCAATCCAGTGGTGCAAAAATCTAGGGGTAGTGTTTTTATAATTTTTGCATTTTTGTTAAGGCTAGGGTTTATGCTTAGGTTTTCCTTTTTCCTTTTTATTTTTCTTATTTTCTTTTTCCTAGTTGGGTGATTTAGCATTAGCACCTGCTTAAGGATGTGATTAGGGTAGTGATTACGTGCTAAACCCTAAATCGTGACATGGGATGTCACAAAAAGGAGACAAATGAGAGGCAAGGGGAGCTTCTTGATAAACAAGAGGAAATGCTTGTTCAAGAGAAGCAAAGGGTGCTTGAACTTGAGAAGCTCCTAGAAGTTGAAAGGAAGAAAAATGAGGACTTGGTAAAGTCTCTCAAAGTGGTTGAAAAAGATAGTGAGACACTTAAAGTCACAAATGTGTCACTTCAAGAGAAGTGTGATGACTTGCAAAAGGATCACAACTCTCTTAAAGTGCAATTTGAGGAAATTAAGTGTAACACTACTTCCTCTCAATCTTCATCTTGCCCCTCATCTAGCAATGAATGTGCTAGGCGCAACAAGGTTGATATTGAAGCTTGCACAAGAAATATCAAGACCATTGATGACTTGAAGAAGCAAGTACAAGTGCTTGAAGAACAAGCACAAAAGAAGGTGAAGGCCATTGATGATGTCAAGGCCGAGTATGCAAGGGGTGCATACACCAATGCAAGACGGCCACATGTGAAGGACGGCATTGGCTACAAGCAAGGCGCTAAGCACAATGCAAGAATCAACAAGAATGGCACCGAATTCATAAAGTTCACCAAAGAGGGTGAATACCAAAAGAAGCAAGTCAAGAAGGAGAAGCAAATCAAGAACACTAATAAATCTTCTCTTATTTGTGATTTGCGTACTAACGTGCCTAACCCCTCTTGTGCTCTCTTTAATGATTTCGATGCAACCTATCTGCTAATGAGAAACAAGCATGGTCGTGTCTATGCAAAATATGTTGGGCCACGCAACAAGACCCACAAATCTTGTGTGTGGGTGCCCAAGGCACTTGTTACTAATGTTGTGACCTGTACGGTACACATCGTACGTTGCCCGAGGAGGGTGCGATGTAAAAGTGGACATGGCATTGCATTCATATGCATTTATTGAAGTTTCTAACATTTAAGTGTTATTGTGGATGTGAGGTGACCTTATATGATCTTGGAGGTGTTTTTCTTTTCCAATTATTATCATTGTGGTCTATATTGAAGTTTTACTCATGTCATCTTGATATATTTAAATCGTTGCTTAATTCAACTTGTGGTCTAAATAGCTTGACAAAACAAATTTGCTTGCTGAGATTTTATCTCACCCTTGCTCTACTCTCTCCAGGTGCTTGATGATTGCTAGGAGGGGAAGAGGGATTAGTCTGCACGTCTCACATTTCATCACTTCATAGTCTTCTGCTTTAATCATGATAATTAGAATTTTGTCTTTATTGTCGTGAAATGATAAGTGTGGTGCGAATGTTAAAGTATTGCTGGGGTTCTTTCTTATGGTTGTTGGAACACTTTGATAATGCAAGTCTTATATTCTTCAATAATATATATGTGTGTGGTTATGCTTCCGCGGTGGTTGTATTTACAAAGGAGATGCTGCTGAAATTCTCTATTTTTTTATCTTTGGTGGTTGATTGTGTAGTTTTAGTAATGTCCGGGGTGTTGGTGGATACCGGGCGTTACGGTTGGTATCGAGCCTAGGTTATAGACTCTAGGTATAATGAAGTTTAAATTGACACACTTGCACTTGTAGGTTGGGAAGTTGTTTATTTATTTCATGATAGTTTTGACTTGTTTCTTTGAAGTTGCTTAATGTTTCTTGAAGTTAATGTGGATTTTGTTGGCTTGTTATGATGGCTGCGGTTATGCCGCCTAAGAAGAAGGGAACGCGTAGCCGTCCAACAACCAATAACGAGACGGCCAATAATAATTGTACTACTAATTTAGGTAGTCAAGAGGAGATGGCTGCTGCAATACGGACATTGCAGCATGAGTTAACTACGTTGAGACAATCTATTCCTAATGCCTCTACTAGCACCGCCGCTACTGCTCCTAGTGGTAGTGTTCCCGCTACGGCTGCTGCCCCAAGTGGTCCTCGTCGGGAGGCACTTCCGGTCGGTGGGACTTCTCTCGATGCGGTGGATGGGGATGAAGCTAGACTCATTTGATGGTAGTGGTTCGGCGGTGGATGCAGCAGATTGGCTGACTTATGTGGAGGATAAGCTGGAGGTCTTTGAGGTGGTCTACGGAGATCGTGTTCGTTATGGAACACAATTACCGAAGGGAGAGGCTTAGGTTTGGTGGAGAGGTGTGCGAGTGCTAATTCTCATGCACCCGGTTCTTTGACTTGGCATGTATTTGTCGAGCGGTTTGAGAGGAGGTTCTATCCTGCCACATTCCTTGATAAGATGAAGATAGACCTTCGAGTTATAAGCAGGACAAGAAGACGGTGGCTGAATATGAGGTGGGATTCAACAAGATTGTTCGCTTTGTTCCTCATGTGGCTAATAATGAGTTGGAGAAGGCGGGCCGGTTCCGTCGGGGTTTGAGGCCATCGATTAGGCACACTTTAGGAGCTTTTCCATTAGTGGACTTCCGTACTACTCGTGGAGCAAGCCTTGGGTGTGGAGATGCAGCATCGAGTACACTAATGAGATTAAGCCTTCGGATCGGTCTCGCACTCAGGATGATAAGAAGGGTCGATCAGGTGGCCCTATTCATAAGAAGGGAAAGTTTCGGCGTCATCAACCATATCGTGGCAAGCATGGTCGGCCTAGCTCTTCGGGGGAGGTGGTGGTGCCGTACGATATCGGGCTACCCCTAAGCCCGGTATGGGTATGGTATGTTTCCGTTGTGGTGATGCACATCGCCGTGCGGAGTGTCGGTGGAGTGGCACTTGTTCTATCTCGTGGTCATGACCATAAGGATGTCGTATGTAGGAAGAATCCTAATGG
Organism: Chloris gayana; assembly: GCA_031894775.1. Taxonomy (NCBI): domain Eukaryota; kingdom Viridiplantae; phylum Streptophyta; class Magnoliopsida; order Poales; family Poaceae; genus Chloris; species Chloris gayana. Next base: position 55,123 of record JAUNZO010000034.1, read on the forward strand.
GAAGTTACGTTGGGAGCCGTTTCTTCGTCGGCTCCTAGTGGCACCGCTAATGTGTTGGCCTCTACCCATCGGCAGCCTCTTGTGCCACCTACTCGGCAGCAGTTTCTTGTGCCACCTACACAGCAGCGATGCACTTGTCCGCGCCTTTCTACCCTCGCACTTGACAGCGCCTCCTACACCGACCGTTCCTACGACACCGCAGCTTTGGGACTTTACGACCGCCCCGAGCTACAGCCTCCTTCGAGTGCCTTTGCTTCCTTGGGCTCCTACCGTTTCTAGTGGCTATACTCCTGGTGTTTCGTCTTCTGCTGGTGTTCCCGGGGTTTACTCTTTGCCCTCTATCGATGTCACACCCAGTCTTAAGGCCAAGACCGAATGCATAGCTATATGTGTGCCGGGATCAGTTAATCACACATATAGAGACAATAGTGAAATAACAAGTATAACCAATGTCATAGTATAACTTATTACATCGTCTCAAGCGTATCTTTATTACATAACTTTATTAAAAATGTCTCAAAGGACTAAACTAAACTCAGCGGAAGACTCCATACGCCACGGGCAATCAACCGGGAAACGCACGCCTAGTAGTAATCTTCATCAAGGTACCTCCTTTCGGCTTCGAGCAGCAGTAGTGTATAGCAACAGGAAATAGCAAGAGTGAGTACATGTCGTACTCAAGCAAGTGTGGGAAAAATGACATGCAAGCTGTATAAAAAGGAAAGCCGACACAGGGTTTGTAATAGAAGCACCTATACTAGTCAAGTTAATTAAACAACCTATTTACTATGTGATAAAAGCACCAACAGGTTACCCCACCTGTTAACCACCGCAAGCTACCCTACTTGCAGAAACCACAATACAGAGTTACCCCGCTCGTAGCTCACCTCACTACAAGTTACCCCGCTTGTAGCTACCAAAGGGTTACTCCACCCAAACCATCCCTCTAGTTCTCGTGAGGATCCAGGCCGTTCGTGACCGTGAACACGGCTGTTAATAACAGTTTTACACTCTGCAGAGGTTGCACAACTTTACCCACGAGTCGGTGATTCCATCACTATTCGATGACTAAAACCTCTATTATGCCAGCACACTTCCTAAGGTATGAGGCCAAGAGATCACCGCAAGGTCTTTTCTAAGGACTTCCCATCTTGCAAAACGTCCATGCTAAGGTTTCACCGCCGTAAAAGTGACGCATCACCCGGAGGCCCCCTCTTGCACCGTGGCTTCGAGTACTCCGCCTTTCCTCGCCCGAATCCGGAAGACACCTTCTTCCTTCATCCTTCCTCGATGCTTGCGAACCGGGAAGCTACCTCGGTACTAAACCTTACCTACCCATTATCAGCCCCGTGCTTTGTGCGGAAGTCCCTGGGTTGCCGCTCCAAGAACCGGTCCTTGTGATCCCCAACAGGTACTACCGCAGCCCAATAGTACTACTACGAGTACCTATGCATTCCCGCACCATCATCCACATCCTCCTGTCGGGATCACCTAAGTTCCATGTTGCTAAAAAGCATCCCCCAATTCATGATCATTATGTTCAAGTGAATACTTAATCAAGCTTAGCATTTAGTTCAGTTTGAACCCCATTAAAAGCAACTAGCAATGACGTACCCATCCTAACATACTACACCATAACCAAGGCGACAAGGTAGAATAGGGAACAGGGTATGACACAAATAGGATTCAAATTAAACGAGTAATGCATGTAATGTAAATTCAGAAAGTAAGAAAGTAGGCGCAATGTGCATCAAGGACACTTGCCTGTCTCCTCTTGCTGCTGCTGCTCAAACTCGGGTCCCGGGAATCCTCGTACTCTTCCTCGTCTATTTTCGTCACGCCGGAAAACACACATACATAGCAAATAAGAAACAGTACACCAAACAATGCCTACTGTCTATGAAAACAGTACCATTAAATAGTACTCGTCACTACGAACTCGTGAGCGCAAGAATCACCTAAATCGGAGTTACGAGCTAAAAGTTATGAACGTTTTAAGATCTAAGGTTTAAATTGTAAAACAAGCAGCTTCAGGGACCTATTTGTAATTACTGAAAAGTTACAGGGACCTATTTGTAATTATGGAAAGTTCAGGGGCCTAAATGAAAAAGTACGGGACTAAAATATAATTTTGGAAAAACTTAGGGGTGTTTATGTAAAATTACAAGACCTAAACATAATTATAAAATTACTCAGGAGCTTAAGTGTAAAAATTACAATATTGTGCCCTAACGAGATTAAATTATAATTATTAATTAACCTAAGGGTGCTTATGTAAAAGTGGAGGGGTTCTTTATTAATTATTTAAGACGGCGGGGGTGTTTTTGTAAAACCGCCGTAACGGTTCGATTAATCTAATCTGGACCGCAGATCCGAGATCCGACGGCCCGGATCACTTCGGCCGGGCTGAGTCACCGGCGGCGAGCGGAGACGGGGCTCGTCGGAGTTTGGCCGTTCTAGCTCTCCGGTGCCCTAAACTCGGTGCGGGTGGGTCCTACGCGGAGCGGGAGCACGGCGAACTCACCAAGGGGTCGCGCGACGACGGGCGAGGGCGGGGACAGCTCGCGACGGTGGACGGCGGGCGGAAGACTTCGGCGGCGTCGCGGGGGCTCCTCGGTCAACGGCTCGTCTCCGGGTCTTGCAGGCGGCAGCGGTGCGTCTCCGGGAAGGGCGGCACGCGGTCCTCGGGCGGTGCGGGAGCTCCATGCGGCGGCGCGACGGCGAGGGCTAGGCGGCGGCGATATGGCGAGCTAGGGCACGGGTTTTTGGGGCTTTTGGTTGCGGAAAAAGAGAGCATTGGTTGCGGCGCGTTTTATAGGGGTGCGGGGGTGGCACGCACGCCAAGATTGGCCGTGTCGGAGTTGGAATCGGCCCCGATTTGGTTCGGGTTTGGGATGGGCTCGCGCGGGCCCGAGGCGGGCTGAGTCGGGCCGGGAGCCGAGGAAGAAGAAAGGGGAGAGGGAAAAGGGGATTGGGTCGGGAGATTCGGCCCATGGCCGAGGGTTTTGGTTTTTCTTTTCCTTTTCTAATTTGTAATCTAGTTTGTGAATTTAATTCAAACGAATTCTACTCGGTTTTCAAAATCAAATTTGCAACAAATAAAACCTAATGCAACTATCAAGCATGAATGCAACATACAATTATTTATAGATAATAAAATAATTCATTTTCATAGGAATTAAATAACTATCCTAGGATAAATACTAGCATCCTAATAAAATAAGTTTAAATTTTATTTTATTGCAGATTTTTAAAAAACAGGGTGTTACAAACCTACCCCCCTTAAGATGAATCTCGCCCTCGAGATTCGGATGGATCAGGAAAAAGATTAGGGAACTCTTTCTTCGAGATCATCCTCGTTCTCCCATGTAGCTTCCTCCTCTCGTGTGATTGCTCCACTCGAACCTTGCACATACGGTACTTCTTATTCCTTGTGGCCTTCTCAAGGGTGTCCAAAATCTTTATTGGGTACTCCCGATAAGTAAGATCCTCTCCTACTGTCAATTCCTCGATAGGCAACTCGTTCCTCCGGCACTCGTAGACATTTCCTCAATTGAGAGACATGAAAAACATCATGGACATCCGACATATGCGGTGGTAACTCCAACTGATATGCTACCTCACCCATCTCGAGCAATGATCTTGAAAGGACCGATGTATCTAGGAGCCAACTTGCCTCTTATCTTGAAGCGTCGCAAGCCTCTCATAGGAGATACCTTGAGGTATACAAAGTCACCAACCTCAAAGCTCAATTCTCTTCTCCGGTTATCTGCGTAACTCTTCTCGTCTAGACCGAGCAAGCTTTAAATTCTCCCTTACGATGTGAACTTGTCTCTCAGCCTCTTGAAGAATCTCAGGACCAAACAAGTAATTTCTCTCCTACTTGATCCCAAAACAAAGGCGTTCTGCACTTGCGACCATATAGGAACTCAAACGGTGCCATCTTGATACTCTCTTGGTAACTATTGTTGTAGGAGAATTCGGCATATGGAAGGAGCTTATCCCAACTCTTACTATATTGGAGTGCACACGACCTCAACATGTCCTCCAAAATCTGATTCACCCTCTCTGTCTGTCCGTCCGTTTGGGGATGATAGGCTGAACTAAAATTCAACTTTGTATCCAAAGACTCATGTAACTTCTCCCAAAACCTGGAGGTGAACTGCGTACCTCTATCCGACACAATCTTCTTTGGAACACCATGCAGACACACTATCTTTGCTATGTACGGCTCTGCAAGCCTCGCCCGAGTATACGTGGTCTTGACAGGGATAAAATGCGCAACTTTGGTCAATCGATCCACAATAACCCATATAGAATCATATCCTCCCCGAGTCCGAGATAAACCCACAATGAAATCCATTGCGATCTCTTCCCACTTCCATTCGGGTATCTTGAGTGGTTGTAGGAGTCCAGCTGGTCGTTGTCGTTCCGCCTTGACTCTCCGGCATGTATCACACAAAGCCACATACTCGCTACGGCTCTCTTCATTCCGGACCACCAATAGCGAGTCTTCAAATCATGGTACATCTTAGTGCCTCCTGGGTGCATAGAGTATGCCGAGTTATGAGCCTCTCGAAGTATCAACTCTTTAATTTCCTCAACATCCAGGCACACGGATCCATTGCTTGTTAGTGTTCCTTGATCGTCAACAGTGAAACCCGGGGCCTTGTTCTCCTGGATCTCGTAACTTGATCTCCCGAATGGCAGCATCCTCAAGCTGTCCTTTTCGAATATCACTCTCTAGTGTAGACTCCACTTCCATTGCAACGGCTTCCATGTTAGTCACCCAACCAAGGTTAAGCTTCTCAAACTCTTCACATATATCCAGCGGTAACTCTCTAGTAGCCAATGTGTTCAAATGAGACTTCCTACTCAATGCATCTGCGACCACATTCGCCTTGCTCGGGGTGATAGTTGATCTCCAAGTCATAATCCTTGATGAGTTCTAACCATCGGCTCGCCTCGATTCAGATCGGACCGAGTGAAGAAATATTTCAAACTCTTATGATCCGAGTAGATTTCACACCTCTTCCCAATGAGATAGTGTCTCCAAATCTCGAGAGCGTGAACCATCGCTAGCAATGCCAAGTCATGCGTAGGGTACTTCTCCTCATGTTTCCTCAACCGCCTCGATGCATATGCCACGACTCTTCCTTCTTGCATGAGCACACATCCTATGCCTTGTCCACATGCATCACAATACACCGAGAAAGGCTTCTCCATATCGGGCATGGTCGAACGGGTGCTGCGGTAAGCCTCTGCTTCAACTCCCGGAAACTAGCTTCTCGCCGAGGTGTCCACTCAAAAGTCTTTCCTTTCTCCAATAATTCTGTCATAGGCTTTGCTATCTTGGAAAACCCTTCGATGAACCGTCCGTAGTATCCTGCCAAACCGAGGAAACTTCGATCTCCGAGACATTCTGCGGTGACTTCCAACTCAACACATCATCGACCTTACCAGGATCCACGGATATTCCTCCTTCCGAGATGACGTGACCAAGAAAAGCAACTTCTTTCAACCAGAATTCACACTTACCGAGCTTAGCATATAACCGATTGTCCCTAAGCTTCGTAGAACAAGACGAAGATGTTCCTCATGTTCTTCCTCATTCTTCAAGAATACCAAGATATCATCAATGAAAACAACCACAAACTTGTCCAGATATTCCATAAAGACCTTGTTCATCGGATACATGAAGTAGGCTGGAGCATTGGTCAAACCAAAGGACATAACGGTATACTCAAATAATCCATACCGAGTGATGAAGGCCGTCTTGGGGATGTCGGAGGCTCGGACCTTCAATTGGTGATATCCCGAACGAAGATCAATCTTGGAGAATACACAGGCTCCCTTCACCTGATCGAATAAGTCATCAATCCGTGGTAGAGGGTATCTATTCTTGATGGTAACCTCATTGAGTGCACGGTAATCCACACACATTCTCTCGATCACCTCCCTTCTTATCAACGAAAATAACCGGGGCTCCCCATGATGATGCACTAGGGCAGATATAACCCTTATCTAAGAGTTCTTGCAATTGGGTTTTAAGTTCAGCTAACTTGTTCACTATCCATCCGATAGGGTCGCTTAAAAATAGGAGCTGTACCAGGAACTAATTCAATAACAAATTCAATGTCACGGTCGGGTGGCATACCCGGTAACTCCTCCGGGAAGACATCGGGAAACTCGCTGACCACACGGATCTCCCGAACCGAAGTACCCTCCAAATTATTCAACACAATGCGGTTAATCGCCCTTGGGTAGTGATGAGTGCCTCGACCACATATTCCACTTCCTCTCCTGAACCAGCTGTCAACCTTATCGCCTTCTTAGCACAATCAATCGGACCTTTGTGCTTACTCAACCGATCCATTCCCGAATGACATCAATCCCTTTTGACTCGAGAACGACTAGGTTTGCAGAGAAATCTACCCCCTTATGATAAGGTTTACCTTAGGACGAGACTTGCCTAGCATGCATCTCTCCCCTAGGGGAAGCAACTATCATATGGTTCTTAAGCATTGACATGGGTAGATTATGTTTTTGAACAAAAACGGCAGCTATGAATGAATGCGATGCTCCAAGTATCAAATAAGACAACTGCATTTTGATCATAGACGGAAAACATACCAATCACGATGTCCGGAGATTCCCGAGCACTTTCAATCTCCACGTGGTTGACACGAGCACGGACTTCATTCTCGCTTAGCTGGAGTAGGTGCAGCATTGGCATTGCGGCTCGGAGTGTTGTTAGCCACTTGAGCCGGGGTCCGAGCCGGGCGATTCCGAGGACACTTATCAGCAAAATGCCCTACCCGTCCACAACGGAAACAGGGTCCACGGCCTCCGGTGTTCTGTCCATTGTTGGGCCTCCGCCGAGTTGGTGAGGCCCGATTGTTGTTGGGACGCTGCATCCGACGCCGAGGAGTACCATAGCCTTGTCCAGCACCTTGGGTCCTCTCGCTGGCCACTCTGCTGTCCCCCCGCTGAGCTGGATGATAGACAGGTCCCGCAGATGAAGAACTGAAACGGGGCTTAGTGTTGTTCCTTTCCTGCTGCGCTCGGCGCTCCAGCCTGCGCTTGCGATCCATCCTACCCCTTCGTTCTCCGGAATCGGTGCGTGATCCACTAGGGACTGGAAGTTCACAAAGTCCCTAGACTCCAAAGCATAAGCAAGACCATCATTCAGTCCCTCCAGGAAGTGCTCTTGCTTCTTCTCATCGGTGTCCACTTCTCCCGGAGCATAGCGTGAAAGTCGGGTGAAGCGGTGCAGATACTCACCGACGGACATGGAACCTTGCACCAAGTCCTGGAACTCCTTCTTCTTGACTTTCATGACACCACGTGATATTAGTCGGGTCCTGATGGGCATTCACCAATGCCTCCCACCATTCAGCAGCTGGGCCCTCAAGTCGGTGTGAAGCATACAGACACCTTCTCCCTGTCGTTGCCATCGAACAACTAGCAGCTTCTTCTCAATGGTCTTCAGCCGGTCATCAGCATCAAGAGGATCCTTAGCTTGTGAGAATGGCACGGGTTTGGTCCTCCGGAACTCTCCCAACTTATCCCTAGGTGGCGGAGCTGGCGCTTCGTGGTTCTGGTTCCGATGGTTCTGCTGGTTCTGCTGCATCCGGATCATGTTCTGCTGCATGGTCCGAAGGATCCGGGCTTGCATGGCCAAAACTTGCGCCGGAGTAGGTTCCGGTGGTGCATCCCCATCGTTGTCGTTGTTGTTGTTGTTGCGTCTCGCTATCTCGTTGAGTCAAACAGGATTGAAAAGTTCACGTCATGTTTGCACGGTCAACAAGGAAAAGATCATGATAAAGATAATCAAGGACATGATGGAGGTAGAAATAGAGCGACAAGTATAAGAAAAAGAGTAGATAGTAAGAATTAAGCAGGAGATGAGCAATATTATAGGAAATTGGACATATCAACGGGCAACATAGAAAATCCATGAGATAGAAATAAATAGCTATGAATGAGTATAAACAAATGATATGGAGAGGTGATAAGGATATAGATAAAAGAACTAAAGAGAGAATATAACCCAAACTAATCCTTTATTAACTCATTAATGTATGATAAAGGGATGGTTGTAAGACATGCCTTACATCCCATTGACACTCAAGCAAAAACTCCAAATGACAAGCATCACTCCAAACATTGTAGCAAACCAAGCATGAGGACGTACTAAGACTAAGACTATCTATCGACGGTAAACTTTAACTAACTCGATTAACTACTCGACCTATCCTCATGGACCTAAGTGATGACTCTCTTGGACAACTACTCCTCGGAGGTGGCGGGGGTGGTGCGGTTGCCAAACGCAGAAGCTCTCCGCGAGGAGGGGAGCTAGGCGGCACGGTGGGTGATGGTGGCGCCTCCTCGGGGTCTTCCTCGTCCTCTTCATCCTCGGGGGTCGGCATCTCATGGAGAGACATGATCCTCTCCTCTTGCTCCTCGTTGCGGCGGTGTAGATCTTCAATCTCATCCAAAGCCTCGATCAAGCATGAAGTCCATAGCTCTAGTGAGGCGCACTTGCTCCCGAAGTCCGTCGTCGTTGTCTCCGGCAGTGCGGGCATCACCGTAGTGTCCAAGCTGCAGCTATCTCTCGTAGGGGAAGTGAGCAAGCCGGGAGTGGCACATATTAGTGTCCCTCCCGGCGCGTAACACAAGAAGAGCTTGACGAGCAGCATCGCGAATCCCAAGCATCGAAGGTAGATCTTGGGGCAGTGGCGTGGTGCTCACGAAGGGTGCGGCGCATGCCGTCATCCGTGCACTCGGCGGTAGAGGATCACCGACACCCTCCACCGGTAGCCTCTCCCACGCAGCGTTGTCCTGGTTCCAATGTAGAGAGGGGCGTCGTGGAAGCCGAGCCCTTGAAGCATGTATGACAGAGTGTTGGGGTAGTAGCCGGCATGCGATCCATTGGAGTGAGCCACCATGGCGGGCTGGCACATCCAAGCAGTGCCCTCGGGGATGCGAGTGGGCTGAACAACCACTCTCTTGCACGGAGTGAGCTTACAACGAACCATCTACAAAGTTTTGAATAGAGGAGGTTAGTAAAGTGTTTTCATAAACAAGAAGGTAGTAAAAGCAACAAGATGAGTATAGATAAACAAGTTTTAAGTAATATATATAGTTTTGAGAATAAGCTTTTCAAATAATAGCTAAGACACGAAGACTCTAACTAAACTAGCGTCCTACGGTTGACACGGCTCGGTACCACTTTGTCACACCCAGTCTTAAGGCCAAGACCGAATGCATAGCTATACGTGTGCCAGGATCGGCTTAATCACACATATAGAGACAATAGTGAAATAACAAGTATAACCAATGTCATAGTATAACTTATTACATCGTCTCAAGCGTATCTTTATTACATAACTTTATTAAAAATGTCTCAAAGGACTAAACTAAACTCAGCGGAAGACTCCATACGCCACGAGCAATCAACCGGCGAAACACACGCCTAGTAGTAGTCTTCATCAAGGTACCTCCTTTCGGCTTCGAGCAGCGAGTAGTGTATAGCAACAGGAAATAGCAAGAGTGAGTACATGTCGTACTCAGCAAGTGTGGGAAAAATGACATGCAAGCTGTATAAAAAGGAAAGCCGACACAGGATTTGCAATAGAAGCACCTATACTAGTCAAGTTAATTAAACAACCTATTTACTATGTGATAAAAGCACCAACAGGTTACCCCACTGTTAACCACCGCAAGATACCCTACTTGCAGAAACCACAATACAGAGTTACCCCGCTCGTAGCTCACCTCACTACAAGTTACCCCGCTTGTAGCTACCAAAGGGTTACTCCACCCAAACCATCCCTCTAGTTCTCGTGAGGATCCAGGCCGTTCGTGACCATGAACACGGCTGTTAATAACAGCTTTTACACTCTGCAGAGGTTGCACAACTTTACCCACAGTGTCGGTGATTCCATCACTATTCAGGTGACTAAAACCTCTATTATGCCAAGCACACTTCCTAAGGTATGAGGCCAAGAGATCACCGCAAGGTCTTTTCTAAGGACTTCCCGACTTGCAAAACGTCCATGCTAAGGTTTCACCGCCGTAAAAGTGACGCATCACCCGGAGGCCCCCTCTTGCACCGTGGCTTCAAGTACTCCGCCTTTCCTCGCCCGAATCCGGAAGACACCTTCTTCCTTCATCCTTCCTCGACGCTTGCGAACCGGGAAGCTACCTCGGTACTAAACCTTACCTACCCATTATCAGCCCCGTGCTTTGTGCGAAAGTCCTGGGTTACCGCTCCAAGAACCGGTCCTTATGATCCCCAACAGGTACTACCGCAGCCCAATAGTACTACTACGAGTACCTGTGCATTCCCGCACCATCATCCACATCCTCCTGTCGGGATCACCTAAGTTCCATGTTGCTAAAAAGCATCCCCCAATTCATGATCATAATGTTCAAGTGAATAATTAATCAAGCTTAGCATTTAGTTCAGTTTGAACCCCATTAAAAGCAACTAGCAATGACGTACCCATCCTAACATACTACACCATAACCAAGGCGACAAGGTAGAATAGGGAACAGGGTATGACACAAATAGGATTTAAATTAAACAGATAATGCATGTAATGTAAATTCAGAAAGTAAGAAAGTAGGCGCAATGTGCATCAAGGACACTTGCTCTGTCTCCTCTTGCTGTCGCTGCTCAAACTCGGGTCCTGGGAATCCTCGTACTCTTCCTCGTCTATTTTCGTCACGCCGGAAAACACACATACATAGCAAATAAGAAACAGTACACCAAACAATGCCTACTGTCTATGAAAACAGTACCATTAAATAGTACTCGTCACTACAAACTCGTGAGCGCAAGAATCACCTAAATCGGAGTTACGAGCTAAAAGTTATGAACGTTTTAAGATCTAAGGTTTAAATTGTAAAACAAGCAGCTTTAGGGACCTATTTGTAATTACTGAAAAGTTATAGGGACCTATTTGTAATTATGGAAAGTTCAGGGGCCTAAATGAAAAAGTACGGGACTAAAATATAATTTTGGAAAAACTTAGGGGTGTTTATGTAAAATTACAGGACCGAAACATAATTATAAAATTACTTAGGGGCTTAAGTGTAAAAATTACAATACTCGTGCCCTAACAGGATTAAATTATAATTATTAATTAACCTAAGGGTGCTTATGTAAAAGTGGGGGGTTCTTTATTAATTATTTAAGACGGCGGGGTGTTTTTGTAAAGCTGCCGTAACGGTTCGATTAATCTAATCTGGACCGCAGATTCGAGATCCGACGGCCCGGATCACTCCGGCCGGCTGAGTCACCGGCGGCGAGCGGAGACGGCGGCGCCATTAGGGGCTCGTCGGAGTTTGGCCGTTCTAGCTCTCTAGTGCCCTAAACTCGGTGCGGGTGGGTCCTACGCGGAGCGTGGAGCACGGCGAACTCACCAAGGGGGTCGCGCGACGACGGGAGAGGGCGGGGACAGCTCGCGACGGTGGACGGCGGGCGGAAGACTTCGGCGGCGTCGCGGGGGCTCCTCGGTCAACGGCTCGTCTCCGGGTCTTGCAGGCGGCAGCGGTGCGTCTCCGGGAAGGGCGGCGCGCGGTCCTCGGGCGGTGCGGGAGCTCCACGCGGCGGCGCGACGGCGAGGGCTAGGCGGCGGCGATATGGCGAGCTAGGGCACGGGTTTTTGGGGCTTTTGGTTGCGGAAAAAGAGAGCATTGGTTGCGGCGCGTTTTATAGGGGTGCGGGGTGGCACGCACGCCAAGATTGGCCGTGTCGGAGTTGGAATCGGCCCCGATTTGGTTCGGGTTTGGGATGGGCTCGCGCGGGCCCGAGGCGGGTCGAGTCGGGCCGGAGCCGAGGAAGAAGAAAGGGGAGAGGGAAAGGGGATTGGGCCGGGAGATTCGGCCCATGGCAAGGGGTTTTGGTTTTTCTTTTCCTTTTCTAATTTGTAATCTAGTTTGTGAATTTAATTCAAACGAATTCTACTCGGTTTTCAAAATCAAATTTGCAACAAATAAAACCTAATGCAACTATCAAGCATGAATGCAACATACAATTATTTATAGATAATAAAATAATTCATTTTCATAGGAATTAAATAACTATCCTAGGATAAATACTAGCATCCTAATAAAATAAGTTTAAATTTTATTTTATTGCAGATTTTTAAAAATAAGTGTGTTACAACCGATGGCCGAGATCGTGGTGTCTGTGGTGACGGGTATTATCTCGGTTGATTCCTTTGATGCATATGCTCTTTTTGACTCGGCGCTAGTTTCTCGTTTGTCTCGGAGGGTTTTGTGGTTCGTGCTAGACTCTCTATGCGGAGGATTAGGCGATCTATTGTGGTCGGTTCTACTAAAGGACTTATATCTAGTTGTTCGAGTTTGTCCGGGTTGTTCTATCTTTCTTGCGGATGAGACTTTCATTGGTAATCTTGTGGTTATTCCTCTTGAGTCATTCGATGTTATTCTTGGCATGGATTGGCTTTCTCGATATCGAGCTGTTATATCTTGTTTACGGAAGACGAGTGTCTTTGTAGGCACCGTCTCGGGAGAGAGGTGATCTTTATCGGGAGTGCTATGAAGTATTCTCTTGCCTTGCTATATGAGTTGTTCCTGGATAGCTGGACGAGGAAGTCGGGTATCCTTTTTGCTATGATGGATGGTAGTGAGGTTATCTTGCGAGTGGCGGATATCCGAGTGGTCCGCAATTATCCGAGATGTGTTCCCCGCTGAGCTTCCGGGTATTCCGCCCGAGCGTGATGCGCTTTTGAGATTAAGTTGATTCCTGGAACTCAGCCTATCCATAAGGCTCCGTATCGGATGGCTCCTAAGGAGCAGGTGGAGTTGAAGCGACAGGTTGGACGATCTACTTGCTAAGGGCTTTATTCGACCTATCAAGTCACCGTGGGCTTTCCGGTGTTATTTGTGGAGAAGAAGGATAAGACAAAGAGGCTATGCGTGGACTATCGTGCCCTCAATCAGGTTACTATCAAGAATAAGTATCCTTTGCCTCGTATTGATGTGCTCTTTGAGCAATTGAAGGGTGCTAAAGTATTCTCAAAGATTGATCTCGAATTCGGGTATCATCAATTGAGGATACGGGAGGAGGATATTGAGAAGACGGCTTTTTGCACAAGGTATGGGCATTATGAATACGTCGTTATGTCTTTTGGACTAACAAATGCCCCTGCTCGCTTTCATGGAAGCGATGAATAGGATGTTGCATGAGTATTTGGACGACTTCGTTGTTGTCTTCCTGGATGATATCTTGATCTATTCCAAGACCGAGGAAGAACATGAGAGACATCTTTCTCTTGTTCTAGATGCTCTTAGAAAGAATCAGTTCTATGGCAAATTGAAGAAGTGTGCCTTTTGGCTTTATGAGGTGGCTTTTCTTGGTCATGTTATTAATGAACAAGGCATTTCAGTTGATCCCAAGAATGTGGTTCCTGTTGTTGAGTGGGAGAGGCCTACTAGTGTGACCGAGATTCGCAGTTTCTTGGGTCTTGCTGGTTATTATCGACGTTTTGTGCAGAATTTCTCCAGACATTGCAAAGCCCTTGACTAAATTGACGAGAGAAAGGAGTTACATTTGAATGGAGTGAAGCTTGCGAGATCGGTTTTCAGACATTGAAAGATAAGCTAGTGAATGCTCCAATTCGACCCTACCCGAGAGTGGCAAGCGCTACACCGTGTATACGGATGCTTCTCGTGTTGGACTTGGTTGTGTCTTGATGCAGGATGGTAAAGTCATTGCTTATGGCTCTAGGCAGGTGAAGAAACATGAGAGGAATTATCCTACTCACGATTTGGAGTTAGCAGCTGTCGTGTTTGCCTTGAAGTTATGGAGGCATTATCTTTATGGTGAGTCTTGTGACATTTTCACGGATCATAAGAGTCTCAAGTATATTTTCACTCGAAGGAGTTGAATTTGAGACAAAGAAGGTGGCTTGAGTTAATCGGTGATTATGATCTCACCATTCATTATCACCCTGGTAAAGCAAATGTGGTGGTCGATGCTCTTAGTAGAACCGGAGTTCCTAAAGTGGCAATGCCTTTGATTGCAGATTTGGATCGTATGGGTGTTGCCTTGTGTTATGTAGGAGCTGCTAGAGAGGAGACTCGGATGCTCATTCGGTCATCGATTGTGGAGAGGGTGCGTCGAGGCACAACAACATGATCGCTTGATTCAGGAGGCTCGTAAGAGGATAGATGATGGCAAACCACGGGAGTTCACTATCGATGCGAATGATGTGGTATGTTTTAGGGGTCGTCTATGTGTTCCTCGAAATCGAAGTGAAGATGGATATTCTCGAGGAGGCTCATAGAACTCCTTATACCGTTCATCCTGGTGAGACCAAGATGTACAAAGATCCGAAGCAAAATTTCTGGTGGAAGAGGATGAAAATGGACGTAGCTAAGTATGTTGCAGCTTGTGATGTGTGCCGGCGTGTGAAGGCTGAGCACAAGAGGCCTGCGAGGTTGTTAAAACCATTGGAGATTCCAGAATGGAAGTGGGAGCATATTACTATGGATTTTGTGATTGGTTTACCTCGTTCTCCTCGAGGTAAAGATGCTATTTGGGTTGTGGTTGATCGACTCACTAAGTCGGCACATTTCATTCCAATGAAGACTACTAATTCAGCCCATGAATTGGTTCCTTTGTATATGAAGGAAGTGATCGGACTTCATGGTGTGCCAAAGTCTATTGTTTCGGATCGGGATTCTAAGTTTGTCTCTAAATTTTGGGAGAGTCTCCACACTCGCTTTGGGTACAAAGCTTTCTCTTAGTGTTGCTTTCCACCCACGGACCGATGGTCGATCGGAGCGTACTATTCGGACATTGGAGGATATGCTTCGGGCTTGTGTTCTTTCTTGGAAGGGCAATTGGGAGGATCATTTACCATTGGTGGAGTTTGCTTATAATAATAGCTATCATGCTACTATAAAGATGGCACCGTATCGGTTTTTGTATGGTAGACGGTGTGTGTCCCCGTTATGTTGGGAGTCCTCCGAGAGGTCATTGGTTGGTCCGGATTGAGTTCGGGAGACAGCTGGGAAGGTACAAGAGATACGCTAGAATATGTTGACAGCTCGAGCCGCCAGAAGAGTTATGCTCGATAAAAGGAGGCGAGACTCGGAGTTTCCAGTAGGTGATCGAGTGCTTCTCAAAGTATCACCTACTAAGGGTGTTGTGTGTTTTGGAGTGGCGAGGAAAACTTAGTCCGAGGTATATTGGACCTTTTGATATCATAGCCCGAGTTGGCGGTTTGGCGTATCGGTTGCGATTACCGAGTCCATGAAAGGGGTCCACAATGTCTTCTATGTCTCTATGTTGAGGAAGTATTTGCGGGATCCGGAGCGGAAAGTTGAGTTAGAGCCGATTATGGTACAACAGGACTTGACTCTTGAGTATCGTCCTGTTCGGATCTTAGAATCGTCGGAGCGCGTTATGAGGAAAAGGACTATAAATTATGTGAGGGTCCTATGGACTAATCGGACCGAGCGTGAAGCTACTTGGGAGCTTGAGGAGAGCATGCGCAAGAAGTATCCATACCTTTTCGAGACCGGTGAGTTTTAAGTGTTATCGCCTATTCTTGTTTCTTTTTTCGAGTGTTGTAGCAACGGCAGGATTCGAGGACGAATTCTTTTAAGGGGGTAGAAT
>JAUNZO010000035.1:0-31928 GCA_031894775.1 Chloris gayana
AGCAACCCTCCTCCCTCGCCTCCTTTGTAGCTCTTTTCACAAGGCGAAACACGAACAATCCTCGAACCGGACGTAGGGCTTCAAGTGCCCGAACCAGTATAAACCACGCTCTCCTAAATCATCCAAGGCCCATCCGAGTAGTAGCGTCGATCCCCTCCAAACACAAATTTACTTGTCGGCCGGTTTCACAACACCGACAAGGCGTGTCGTCGTCGTGATCGGCATTGAGGTTGTCGTCGTCGCCGTCGTCCGGCAAGCCAGCCTCCTTCTCCCCTACCCCCGCACCCGGAGGCGGCGACAACTCTCCTGGCGCATCTCCCTCGGGCTCCTCAACCGCCTCGTCGACCACCGGTGCAGCTTGTCCCAAGGTGGTGTACTCCACCGTGAACACGTTGTCGCCACCAACCGGTTCACCGTCGTCACCACTAGCACCCCGGTCCCACCGGGTTTGCTCGTCGAATACCACGTCGCGTGTCACATGGACACGCTTCGCGATAGGATCGTAGGCGCGGTACGTCTTTGAACCGTTCTTGTAGCCGATGAAGATCATCTTCGACCACGATCGTCGACCTTCTTCGAGTGCGGCGTTGTGTTCCGAACGTAGACGATGCGGTCGAATGTCCCGAGGTGGTGCACTCGTCGGTTTCTTCCCGTGCCACGCCTCGAATGGGGTCATGCCATTCACACTTTTTGTCGGGCACCGGTTCAACACATACACGACGGTGTTCACCGCCTCGCCCCGGAACCAGCCAGGGAGCCCTTTCGCCTTGAGCGTGCTCCTCGTTGTGGCCACCACCGTGCCATTCCGGCGCTCGACGACGCCATTCTGCTGCGGGCTGTAGGGCACGGTGTGTTGGCGATGAACACCCTCACCCACACGGTACTCCGTGAGCTCCATTGCGGTGAACTCGCCACCACGATCGGTCCGGAGTGCCTTCAGCTTGACGCCGGACTCGCCCTCCGCCCGCGCTTGGATCTCCTTGATGGCTGCCACCGCACGATCCTTAGAAGGAATCGCGGCTACCACATGTACCTACTTAGGTCGTCGACCAACAGCAAAAACTACTAGTTATCTCCGGGTGTCGCCGACGGATAGGCCCACGGAGATCGCCGTGTACCAGCTCAAGACGTTTCTATGCCCGGTATCGTGCCTGTGTCGGAAACGAGGTGCACCTTTGTTTCCCGGCTTGACACGCCTCGTACAGATGACCAACCTGCCCGATCTTCGGTAGGTCGCGCACTAGCTCCTCCCGAGCAAGCTACCCGAGCACCGCCATATTGACATGGCCGAAACGCTCGTGCCGGCGCCACGCCTCCTCATCACCGCGCCCGCGTACCGCCGGACACGATGGCTTTGCCACCTTGATCCGGCCTGCCTCCTGCAGGGCGACATTAGCGACGACCACGCCGATGATGCGCTTGCAGGTTGCGGTGGGGTAGAGTCTAGGGTCGCGGATGCCGTCACGAGCCGGAACGAGGCCTCCTCCTCATCTTGCGTGACGTGGGCTTGCTCCTTCTTGGGCTTCGACCTACATTCGCGAGCCCGGTGGCCCATCTTACCGCCGCGCCGACATTCGTCGCCGGTAGACCTGTTTGACTTCGGTGGCCCACTAGACGACGACCCGCCGCGCCCGCGGCTTCATCCCCGTCTACCTCCTCATTTGTTCGCGTCGCCACCTCCTCGTCGCTCCGCCGCCGGAGTGGTTCTCCTCCTCGCGTTTGTTCCTCCAAGCGTCCCACTCCTCCTCCGTGAGGTACGGCTTTCCCTCGTGCTGTAGCGACGACGACGCTTCCTCAAACGCCTCCTTGAGCCTCCCGACCGGATCGGCGACCGACATGGTCGACACGTCCGATAGTGTCTTGATCGCGATCGTGATCTGCTTGAAGCGGTGTGGCGAGTGCGGAGGATCTTTGCGACGATCACGGGATCCGTCACCTCCTTGCCGAGCGTGGCGAGATGCGTCGCCTTGTTTTTCAGGCGCAACGCGTAGTCCTCGACGGTCTCGCCTCCGTCGAACGCGGCGACATCGAATTTCCGGCGCAAGCTGTTGCGTTGTGGAACTCTTGACGCTATTTGTCCCGACTCTCATGGTCGCGATCGCGTCCGAAGCCTCCTTGGCCGTCTCCTTCTTTGCGATCGTCGGCACCATCTCTCGGAGGCACCGCACCGCACATGGCGTCAAGCGCCATCATCTCCTCTTGGGCATCAATGCCACCACTCTCGATGACGTTCCACAACGCCCGCACCTTGAGCTTCACCTTCATCGGGAGCGCCCAATCGGAGTAATTGGTCTTGGTGAGAGTGGGGTAGCTAGTCCCGCCTCCAACCTCACGAATCACCCGTTGGATCACGACGCCGTCTGCGGAGGTCTCGCCCTGCATCCTTGGCGTTGTTCTTGTCATCACTAGCCATCGCCTAGGCTTGTAGCTAGCTCCGATACCACTTGTTGGAATCTCGCCGGAGTAACGACGCGCACATCACCGGAGAGATCACGGCCAAGAACACAAAACTCACAAGAGAAAAATAAGAGATGCAATCTGAATTTTGGTGCTGCAACTGGCAACTTTTATGGATTCCATTGCTCTATATATAAAGGCTATTACATGGGAACAAATCAGGACTCCTACCCTAATTCGAATTGGAAAGATAAACTACCAAACTTAACATCTAAAGAAATAGGGTACTAACTAAGGAAGGTAAGGATTTGTTTCCTACATTACAAAGCTAACTAGAATAGAGGATACACATTATAATTTTAGTGGAGTGCAGTGGAATGAAGCATAGAAGAGAGCATGGCACGTCTAAGGTTGCTTCCCAATTCCCGTTGGGCCATGTATGAACCCATTGTGTCCTAATTAATCAACCTTCCATCACTGCAATCACACTCTCTTTGGGTTTCTATGGACCGAGGACAGTGATCATCAAGCAGGGTCATGTCCGCAAATATAGAATCTGACACGAGACCATGGGACGATTTGCAAGAAAGGGCACATTTAAAGGTTATGTTCTAACAAACCCTGAAATCGGATATATTGTGTGTTGATAACTTTGCAGCCATACATATACCATTGCTGGCGGCTGATTTGAAAAACATGCACTAAGAGCAAAGCTGAAGCTGTCACATCCTTGCTTGCGTCCTGTGTTCCCATTTATTCCACGTTTTGCTATTGGTCCTCCGTATTTTTACCTACTTTAACCCCAATATTTGTATAACACCTTCCATAATGCGGGGTTAGCAGGAGGGGACACACTAGATACACTATGTTAATCAATATATACAAACTAAGAAGATATTAAATCAATATATTAATTTTAGTAAGGATATTAATTGAATATAAAAAAGACTAATCGAGTATAATAAAAAATAAAAGGTACATAGTGAGGGAGAGAAAGAGAGAGAGCTAGAGAGAGAATCTTACATCAAGCATCTTTTGTATGGCGACCGGCCTGCGTCGAGGGTGGTCGCGTGGAATCTTGCCAGTCAATGAATACATGTCCTCATTTATTTCATTTTCTGTTAGCTTCAAAGATAATTTCTCTAGAGAACACTCTTCACTCCTTGCGCGGCGTCGCAAATTCCACCTTGGTGGAACTTTTTCGACAACATCCTTAACAATGGACTCAACATAACGGGAATGTTCCTTTGGCTTGTTAGACATGGTTTGCGGCTGCAACAACAAGGAAGGTTTGGGATGGTGAGCAAAAGGGACTGTAAACAAAGAAATATTTATAGCTGAATTCCAATGCTTAGAATCCTATTTCATACCTAGATTGTTGTGTTATTTTTTTCTTTTTTCTGCGGCAATTTTGCGTCGTTCCAGCATTCTCACCAAATTTGTCACACATTAATTTACTAGAATGTAAATTTGGAGTCTTGCTCTAGATTTCAACATTAGTAGATTGAGAAGTGATCAGGTATACCTTTCCTAAAACTAGCATGAATCCAAGAGCTAACAATTATTTAGCAGAATAATCTCTTAGATGATAAAACTGGAACAAGTAGCACCACATTGGATGAACTATATTAGCGCCACACCATATTGAAACTAGAGTTTTAGTGAAAATTTGCAACAATTTATTCTATCACAAATTTGTGATGGAAACTTTGGTCATAACGTTTTACTAGCGGACACTTATTTTATCACAAGTGACGTGTTTTTTTCCAGTTGAGAATATCACAAGCGATGGTTAAAGACGCCCAATTGGCAACCAAAACATTTTGTCACTAAAGGTGTTTTTGCCACTAATATGTATTAAGGATGAAATTCGTGACATTTTTTGTCGCTCTCCTGTCACTTCTTGTAGTGTGATGGTATCTATCGGTTGGTGGAAACCGGCCTTCCTTTATGTGACCACGATGCCGTCATTCTGAACTGATTCAATAGATCAAAAAAATTGTCACTAAAGGTGTTTTTTCACTAATAAGTATTAACGACAAAATTGTCAATCTCATGTGATTTCTTGTAGTGCAATGGTCTCTGTCGGTGGTGGTAACCAACCTTCATTTACGTGACCATGGTGCGGTCATTCCGAATTGATTCAATCGACAAGACGTCTAGTGGGCAAACTGCGTGACACGTTTGTGCACGTGCCTGTGACATATGCATCTATGTCGTCATGAGGAGAGGAGGAGGGTGACAGACATTGCGTGGCTAGCTCTAGTGTGGTAGGTGGCCTAAAGCTTGTAGGAAAAGTATGGGACAACCACTACTGGAATCTGAGCCTGCAAACGTTATTGTAGCTCGGGCAAAAGCAATATCGGGCAAAACGCCCGATACTACTGAGTGTACAGGAAAATAAAAAAAGAAACACGTGGCACCGGGCCCGCCTTAGGCCCAGCCCACCGTGAGCCCGTTGCCGGCGTTGCGCCGCCCGCCCAGCAGAACCATTGTGAACTGACGCTCCGAAAGAAGGGGGCTGGATTCGGCGAGCCCACGGACGCCCGCGCCACCGGTCAGCTGAATTCGGAGATCCTGCTGCCGCCCACGCCGTCGACGTCGAAGCGGCCGCCGGATCTGGAAAGCCCGCGGCCACCCGCGCTGCCGACATCGGAGGGGCGGCTGGATCTGGCGAGCCCGCAGTCGTCCACGCCACCGATGTCGAAGGGACGGCCGGATCCGGCGAGCCCGCGGTCGTCGATGTTGAAGCAACGGGCATATCCGGCACCACCCACCATGGATCCGGCAAGCTAGTCGGAGGTGCGCGTCCTCCCACCACCGCGCGCCGTGGGAGGGGCGGCGACGGGGGGCGCCGTGGAGGGGCGGCGACGGGGCGCGCTGGGGAGGCCGGCGGTGGCGGCGTGTCGGGGAGAGGCGACGACGGGGGCGCACTCGGGAGGGGCGGCGCCGGGGAGGGGCAGCGATGGGGGTGCGCGGCATGCGCCGGGAAGGCCGACGGTGGCAGCGTGTCGGGGAGGTGAAGGCAAGAGAGAGAGAGAGAGAGAGAGAGAGAGAGAGAGAGAGAGAGAGAGAGAGAGAGAGAGAGAGAGAGAGAGAGAATGTGGGAGGCGACGGGAGGTGAGA
Organism: Chloris gayana; assembly: GCA_031894775.1. Taxonomy (NCBI): domain Eukaryota; kingdom Viridiplantae; phylum Streptophyta; class Magnoliopsida; order Poales; family Poaceae; genus Chloris; species Chloris gayana. Next base: position 5,524 of record JAUNZO010000035.1, read on the forward strand.
GCTGGAAGGAGCTGGGACTTCGTGGATTTTCTGAAACCCTAGTGACTATATATACAAGCGGGCTGATATAGGCTTCGAATTGGGCTGAGGGTGCGCAGTAATATCGGGCTGAAGATGATGTCACTATGCCCGTTATTACTGGGTTTTTTCAATATCGGTCAGTGATGACATCATTGTGCCCGCTATTACTAGCGATTTTCAATATCGGTCATCGCTGATATCATCACCGCCCGCTATTACAGTGGAGCCTGCAATAGCATTGGCCACGATGACGTCAACGACTCAAGCCTGTAATAGCGAAAATTTTTGTGCCCGCTATTACAGAAAAATACGAGATGCTATTGCAGGCTTATTTTAAAAGAGGGGTTCAAAGCTATGTGAGGGGCTGAAACAGATTTGGAGTCCGTGTGTGGGGATGGCTGGTCTGGCCGTTGTTGCGTTGCATTTCGTGTGGAATGAAGGGGGTGTGCATGGCCAACTATTGGCATTGGTCAGAGAGAAAAGTTCTCCCAAGTCACGAGCATGCAACATGAAGGGACCATTGATCGTGCTAGAAGCAACGTGCGGTGAGGTAGGGGAAGCATGGGAGCCCAAAAGGGGTGACCAACTAGAAGAACTGCCTTGTTAATATTCAACTCTAGGAAATCAAAATAGGATGGTATGGCTGTTGGATCTGCAAAGGGAACTCATCGAACAAGACATGATGTGAGATACTGGTGCAAATATTGATTCGAGAGACAACTGTAGCCTTTGTACTCTGGAGGATAGCCAAAAAAGATGCAAAGGACCGAGCGGGTTGGATATGACTTCCATAATCTCCATGGTGATGGTCCTAAAGATCTATAACTTTACCATACAGTCCAAGCAAATCCAATAAGACTTGGCATTGTGTTGTCATTGATGTGATCCAAGATATGGTTCGAAAGTTCATACTTGTCGAGAGTATTGAGAACAAATCCTTCCACTTATTATAGTTAGTGGAGCTGAGATCAATGATGATGGGAATCACTATCTTAATGTTGGAAACTGTGGCCGCTGGCGCATATAGTGAAGAGGCTGTGATTGCAGACGGAGCTTTCACATAGGCTTAAAAGGTGTCCAGTAGAAGCTTGATTCGAGCATCACAAGTTTCCTCAAGTGATTGAGTTCACCCTAGGCTTCCTGGAGTTGGGCTGCAACGAACTTGGTAGCCTCAAGGTGGGTAGGCGAGGTAGAAGGGTCACCAAGGGAAGAGGCTAGCACATCAATGGCTGGTGTTAGAGGGGCGAACCACTAAAAAATACCATGAAAGCATAAAGAATTCACATGATAATTGGAGTGAACAGAATTGGTTTATATATATAGAGTAGGGGAGCTGTCACATCCCATTACTTGGATGTACTATGCATCATGTACCAATCCCTGGATCAGTAGTTGGTACACACTCCAAACTTCTCAAAATTCATACAAATACTAAAAATATGATAATAGCGGAAGGCTTACCAATCATTTACTAGTTACGAGTGGAGAGTAGAGCTTCACTCTGAAATCCAAATCAAATCCACGAGCAATATTTGAGTGCACGACGAAGCCTAACAATGTTCATCTTCGCGAATCTCATGACTAAGAACCAAAAAAGAAAACCATGAGTACGGAAGGTATTTAGCAAGCCCTAACACTACACAATGGATATAAGCATGCAATTGAGGCTATAGCAAGGATATGATATAGGTTCGGTGTTTGTGGAAGCGAGTAAGCATGCGAGTTCACTAAGAAGAGATATCAAGGAGTGGGGAAAAAACTAATAAATATTTTAGTGGTTTGGCCCTAGGGGAGATATCCCTCAATCCCACAGGTTCCCATCTTTGAAGATGACCCTTCGACCAACGGTCACGACTCCTCGCTCACCAGCCAGTATCATCATCATCTATCCAATCAACTATCAACCAATTTCTCATCAAGGATTATACTAACACTAATCGAGTGAGTCTAGATCTTGAAGGGCCGGACCAGTGACTACGGACTATCGGATAGGTTTTACACTCTCGGAGGCTGTACGCTTTACCCATGAGCTATGCTCTCCTCATGAGGGAGCAACATAATGTCTTCCGATTCCCGTACGCTATGTACAAATCCGTTGTGAATGACTAGGAGCACCTCGCGCCATGGACTTAGGAGGGTCTTGCGATCCGGGGACCTACTCCTGTCCTTCAACAACTACCTACACCAGGCGGTCTTATTTGCCATAGACATACACAAAAAGGGTAGGTCATGCCCATTACAGGTTCCATGGTTATACTAAATCATCAAGTTCTGGTGAAAGAACCGATCCTTATATGGCAGGGCGAGCGCTCATCCACGAGAGGTGTATACCACATTATCTCATTCCATAAATCACAATCGGAGCCTCACCCCCATCCACTCTCACCATCCCACATTTCCTATCAACCATCATTTCTAGTTCCCATGCATCAACTCACACCACCATATCCTCACATACACAACTAATCCCATAAAGTAAATTTAATTGATAATGGTGCGACGATGGCCATCACCACGGGGTTCCTATGCACACTACACGAAGGAGCATTTCATGAACATTAGGCATCTAATGTCGGAGTGTATGGGGTTACACTCGTATTCGGGTATGCAAGCGAGGAGGTCTTATGGTATTTACAACAGGTTTACCATTTAACAAATTAGGTAATAATACAAGCTCTAGAAGGTGGCCATAAGTAGGTTATAACTTGTGCATGTAGGATAAATATGATCAAGGACAATTAGAGCTTGTCCGGTGTCGCTATATTGCGTAATAGTTGAGGTTTTTGTCTTTGCGCATCCGACGTCGGAGTCATTCCCGAGACTTGGGCCTTTGGGCTTGTCTCTAGTGTTAGACTCATCTGGATCCTTCATTTGCTACGGTACGTAATACTAGCAAAAAAGAAATAAAATAAAATAAACAAGAGTCGAATAAATCCAAGTAAAACCGGATAAGAATCGGGTTGATTTAAATATGGCTGAATAGAAGGTTTGGGGACCTGGTGTATACTAGGTAGAAGGATCTAGGGTACTAGAGGTTGAGAGGATAAGGTCTAATATATGAGACTTGGTTTCGACATGCTCGGATCTTACCGGGGGGATTAATGGTGAGAGAAGCGTCCGAATCGGAATTCGAATGATGGAGATAAGGGTCAAGGGGGATTAACTAGGAATCTAGGTGGGAATGGGTTTATGATGGGCGGCATTGGGTTCCACGTGTCGGGACTTTCACGTGAGCGCAAGAATTGCCCAAAACATTGCTATTTGGAAATCCTAGGGGCTTATATGTAAAAATAGCAAGTAGGGAGGGACCTATTTGTAAATACGAGAAACTTGCCTAGGGGGTTTTATAAAAATCTAGGACCTAAATAGGCTAGGAAGAAAGATCAAGTACTTAAGTGTAAAACCATAGGGTCCGGGATTTTCCTAGGATTTTTGGAATTATTTTTGTGTGGAAAAATCATGGAATAGGTCCACAGGTCTCCGGACCAGGCCTATAGGCTTGGTCTACGGTCTGTGGTGCACCGGAGTGGTTGAGAGGCAAGATTTAGAGGAATCGAAGGGGCCTAAGTGCAAAATTGCAAAACTCACATTCTTCTTCCTTTGGTAGCACACATGGCCGGTTTAGGAGCTCAAATCCGCGCGTGAGGAGAGTGGGATGTAGGCCGGATGTTGGGCGTTTGGTAGCTCTTGCTCTCATGTGTCCATCCGGGGTGGAATATTGGGGAGGGGCTGTTGGGATGCGGCGTAGTTTGGCTGGAGGCAGCCATGGTGGGAAGCCCGAGAGAGAAAGGGGAAAACTTGAAATATCGTGCCCTCACCGTGTTTGTTTTATAGGCGTGGCGAGGCTGGTTTGCTACGTGCCCTCACCGGGTGGCCACGAGCTGACCTAGTCGTCATGTCGCCGCCTTGCCATGGCCGTTGTAGAAGAAGGTGCTCGCCAACGAGCCTCTGTGCAGCCTACATGTTCCGCGTGTGATGCTATAGTTGGTGGGCTTGTCCCCTTCGAGAAAATTATGCGGAAGGGAGGATGGGAAAGCCAAGGAAAGTTTCATCCTCAATAGTGAGCACCGCACTTCGAGTGCCTCCGTTCCCGTCTCTCTGCTGTGCGCCGCACAATTTCTCTCCGACTCGGGCCTTTGTTTTATTCTCCGTCACGGGAACGAGGAAGTTGTCACCTTCACTAGCCACCAGCCGCCATGGGAGCCAACATCATCGTCTTCATCGTCGTTCTTCCTCGAATCCGGCTAGTCGTCATCGTCAAGATGCAGCCTCGACCCGTGGTGAGAACATGCCTCCATCCCCACTTTCTCCTGGATATTTTCCTCTTGGTTTTCGAGCCCCTGCCATGCTCGCATTGTGGCTCGGCTAGCCACCATGGCCGGTGGCATGAGCTCGGTGCTCCTCCGCCGTCGAGCCGTAGTAAGCGTGCAATAGATCTACGCTAGGATGCCCTGAAGCTCGTGCCCTTATCACCATCGAATTTTTCCTACGAATTCCTTGCCTTCGCCGGTTTTCCCCTTTATGCCTCGGTTTCCCTCACCGCCGGCGGGTTTCCAATGAAGTCCTGGGTCGGTCGCCCACTTCTATAGCTCTGCGAGTAGCAAACCCTTTTCTTTGGTGTGTGGAACTTGTGACCTTGTTGCTTGGTTGTGGTCCCGGTGAGCGCCACCGCTTGTGGAGCTTCGACGAGGCTGCTCGTCACTACTGTTGGTTCCTCGATGTTGAGGATGCCTCCATGAGGTCCATGGTGAGAAGCTCATCCCCCTGCTGACCTCCGCTTACTCTGCCTAAACTTTGGTTGACGGTGGATTCAGATTCACTACTCGTTGGTTCCTCGATGTTGAGGATGCCTCCATGAGGTCCATGGTGAGAAGCTCATCCCCCTGCCGACCTCCGCTTACTCTGCCTAAACTTTCGGTGACCGGAAGATTGTGGATACCTAACAAAGCTATATGAGGACACCAATCTATTATTGGACCCGTTTTTACGGTAAGACACATCCTTCATCACTCTTGCTCCTACTTTAGCAATTGCATAATATGAGCTCATGCATATGAAATGGTTACTGATGCTCAGAATCATACCTATGCCATATTATGCCACCTTTTCCACTATTACCCTAGGATGCTCTATAGATGATATTTTACTAGCATGCTTAGTTGCTTAATTGAACCCACACTTGAGATACATGTTTTATGTGTTAAATAACTATAGGTGCTTCTTAGGTGTTGAGTTCTACAATAGTAACCCTATAGGATGTTTTGCGAGGGCGAGTGTAGGTGACTAGGTGACAGGGGACTTTTGGGGAGTTTCTATTGGGAGAGTGCTCGTTGCGGACACTCGTTGTGTAGGGGCTTCTAGTTGATGAAGTGCCTCTTGGTGGTGATACTTGTTGTGCTGACTTTGGTTGGAGGAGGCGGATTGGTGACTCGCCTCGATAGCTTGAGGACCATTACTTGTGTGTATTCCTCTCTTGGTCCTACTTACACACCACACGTCCCCATATGGTCGGTGGTGCTTGATCATGATCTTAGCCGAGGACCGGCTAGCCCGCCGTAGTAGAAGAGACAATGTTAGTGGGTTTTGGAGCGTTGTCTCGACCCATGAGTTGAGGATACCCCATGTGGCCGGTGGCGAGGCATTTCAAACCTTCGGGACCCTTTGTTGTCACTTGGGCGGATCCTAGACCTAGAGGAGCGGGCCCCGCCGGACGATGCTTTGTGAGTAGTCTAGTGTAAGCTCGGTGCTTGGGTTGGTCCTGTGGCATGGGTGTTGAGCTTACTGCATGTGGGTACAAGTGTATATACTCTGCAGAGTTATAATTTATATGTATAGCCATGCCCTAGATATGGGCTTTACCTTGCGAGATCCACTTGTAGTTTACTACTTCTCCCCTCTAATAGGTGTTTTACTTTCGGCTTCGAGCTGTGGTTACAGTGGAGGTGTGTTGAACTTGATAATAAAAATTGACTCACCTAGACTTTAGGTTCATTGCTTTAGATGCCGAGCCCTTGCCTATCCTTGAAATATCCAAGCATGCATTACATTGTTGCTAGGTAGTACGGCTTGCTTGAGTACTATATGTACTCAAGGCTTTAGCACTTTGTTTTTCGAGTCATTAGTGGTTCATTCTTCAACTCCAAGACTTCGTTGACTCGATTAGAAAAAATTTGAAGATGAAGAAGGGGTTTTACCTACGATCAAGTTGCTTGTGAATTTGGATTCACTACAAAGACTTCCGCTACCGTTCAAGTTGAAGATTCGCTTCCGCTTCCATACTTAGAGTTTTGCTTCCACTAGTATTCATGTATTGTTTTCTTAGCCTCGCATGCCATGACCTTATACTCGGATGTTGTTGATGTTATTCACTTTGGAATAATATTTTTTCTTGCTTCTTATCTAATTTCATATTCTTTTTTGGTATTTTGGTATTCAATTGTGTTGGATGTACAAGTCATTCTCCTAGGAGTGACTATGAGATACAAAGGCACGGTTCTCATATTTGGTGAAAATCGGGCCTGTCACACCAATCATGAAAGAGAAGTGGAGGTGTGGGGATTGTTTTGGTTTGCTAGGAGATGGGGAAGGAGGAGGAGCCTTTTATGGTTGCGTAGATGATTGGGGTGGTGTTGTTGAGACGATGGCACTACGCGGGTGCCTAGGGTACAATGCGACGAGGCGTCGATGCGGGAATTACGAGCGGTACGACAAGGCCGAGAGAGGAGTGTATTCTTTGGCCAAGAGTGGTGGTAGTCTCGGTGCGATTGGAAGGCATGGTGGTGAAAAGTGCGGGAATGGGGCGTATATTCCGGCACACGAGCAAAATCAATAGACCGAGTGGATCGGATCTGTTGAATTGATGCGAGACTTTGATGGGGAATTTGTTCTATATCTCTTTGGTGGAGGTGACAAGGTCACTGTGGTGGCTAGTGGAGGGATGGGCAGGATAAATCAATACTCTAGGTATGATGGGAGTGGTGGTATCGGTTAGAGAATAATCCGGAGGCTGGAGAGGTAGGGTCATTGAGGAAGAAGACGGGTGGAGCTAGGTATGGATACAAGGCTCAATTAACATGAAACGGGGAGAATATAGATGGAGAAGTGGGCTTAGGTGGAGATGGGAGGAATGGGCTAGGCCCAAATGGAGAGGAGGCTGGGCTGGTTTCAAGAAGGGGAGAAGATGGTCGTAAACGGGACAAGTTCAGGTAAGGTCTACTTGACGACTTTTTAACTAATTTATTCATTTATTATTATTGTTGTTATTTAAAAATTTTAGTAGGGTCCTACCCTAGTTAAAGATTGTAACCTGGGGGTCTTAACGTATTTAATTACTGGTTTTAGAGAAAACAATGACTAACTCAAACGATACAACGGTACTACTACTATACATCTGCAAGTGCAGGCAACACAACTACACTACTAAAACTACTGCTTAGTGGGATTGGGGTCGGTGGGACCTTTTGCACTCTGGTCTCCATGAATTCTCTATTGTAGATTCCTATAGAGTCTGCTTCTTCGGTCCAGGTGACGGCTAAGGCTATCAGGGCTTTTTTTAAGACGGCGCAATTGTCATGACGGGAGCATTCTTCATCTTGAATAAGATGACGAGATGACAGCGTGGTGCCTTTTTCTGTGGCGGTCCGGGCATTTTCTTCATCGAGTTGGAGATCGTACAACTTGTCATCGAGCATGGCAATATAGCAGGTCTCAACTCCGTGCTGAATGCGGGCTGCAAGAATCTTAACGTGAAGATTGTACAACTTGTCTAGTGTGTGGAGGTATTTTGTGGTGGATGCTAGGATGGAAGCATGCTCACCAGGTTTTGCTCTGGTTTGTATATCTAGGCGGATTTTCCAAATGAGTCATTCTAAGTCGGTAGGAGGGAAATATTTCATTTTGGTGCCACCAAGGGGTATTTCGTACTTCTGGCAAAATAGCTTCAACACCTTCAACACTTTATAGGCGGCGATCTGAAAAGTGTCTTGGAAGCAAGAACCAATAGTTGTCGCGCAAAAGGGGTGCATCTCTTGGTAAAGCAGGTTGGGACCTATGTAGACTGTGACTATACAATTCAGCATGTTGAATCTACATATTCTCTACGACATAGCAGGGACAAATCCTAGGTGGCTCATTGTAATGTAAAGGTGTTCAGGGAAACCGGGTTCATGCTTATAGTCGCTTGTGAGCTAAGGTTGATTGGTGGTTGCCATGAGGGTGGAGCTTCCGAGAAGATGGAAGGTCTTGGGTGAAGGGGTAGTATTCGCAAGGACTATAGGTTGGTCGATTGGTACTTCGACAACTGGTACTTGGGTCCTTTCATTGGAGGGGTATAACAGTGGGAAACTTGTGCGATAAGCCTGGGTCCTATGGGTTAGGGCTCACTAAGATTTCTAGTGGGTTATGATGGTCAAGGTGGCTGGGCAGCATGCCTAGTGTGGTTGGCTTACTACACGGAGTGCGAGGTTTTGTCATTTGTTGGGCATGTCTTCTGGATGCGGTCGGGTATGTTCGTATAGTGACGTCGGGTTCCTTGTGTATAGTGGGCTTGATCTGTACTATAGGGTTCTAGGCATGGGCTAAGTTGCAGCGGCTGGGTTCCGTATCCTATTAGGGGCACGGATCGACATGGTATTCTGGATGCAGTGGTTAGCTAAGGTTGATCATCTACCTTATTAACATTTGATCTGATTTAATTCTTATTTTTCTTATTTTTGTAACCTATACTTACAAGGTTATAAAAATAAGAAAAATAAGAATTAAATCAGATCAAATGTTACTCTCATGTTTGAAAAACCACCTTGGGTATGTGTTCATACCCATTTATCATTTTGAGTATGTGCACATAACTAAAATAAGAATTTACAAAGTGACAACCATGAAAAAAATGAGTATGTCCATATACTTGATGTATCCTCGTATAAAAATATGAGTATGTTCACATACCACTTTTAAAAATCAAGTATGTGTACATACTTGTTTTAGAGACCCCAAGTATAAAGAGATACCCTCTAATTTGTGAGATACAAACAAGGGAGTAACTACACCCGCGAGTCGAAAAAAGGCTTCCTATACGCGCGTGTATATATATATGTGTGTGTGTGTGTGTGTTTAAGTGTTTGGGGGTTTCCCGAAAGGGAAAACCATATGTAAGCTATATTTGTGGAAATGAAGTAGTGTTGTCTTTGAAAATCCCTTGATATGGTATAGTTCTTGCATATGGATTAAGTTTTTATGCTAGGGACCCTATAGGAGAGACCTCTACGGTATAGTCCTCGTTTTAGCCCGAGTCGTGGCGTTAGAGGGGACCCTGTGTGGCCGTAGAGAAGTGTTCCCTTATATATATATATATATATATATATATATATATATATATATATATATATATATTCATTGCATTCGTGTTCCTTGTGTATTTAGAGCACACGACATCACACAATCAAACATCCAAAAGAAAGCAATCAATCCGCTCAAACATGGTGGCATTACATACTTACCGGGGTACACTCATACGATAGGTGGGCGGTACTACTAGCTATACTAATAGGTGGGACGACTAGGGGTACAATTCCAACAACTAGTACTACTGTTACTCCTACTGCTTCCACTACTACTATTAGCACCACTACTACTACTGCATCTGCTCGAACTTTGGGCGTCTACTCCTTCATTCTGGTTGACTTCAACATTCCTGACAACTGATTTGAGGTTCTATTGAATTCTCATTTGACAGTGTCCTCTAGATCGGTGATGGGGGACTTGGTGGGCGACGAAACCGTGGTGTCGGTTCCTTCTTCCTTGCGGCCTGGCTGGGCCAGGTGGAGGGATACAATTTCTCCTTCGTCGTCGTGGGAAACACGGGTGGACCCGTCGCTCATGGCTTCTGTGGACAGTGGTGTGATGGCAAACATCCGTTTACCACTCAAAGTAGCTGGAAATCCTAGTGAGACGTAGGGCTTGGTTTCCTTGGGAAATTGCAGGGTGTTGCTGGCTACATAACCGGGGATGTATAATTCATCAATGGTGTGGGCATCTCGGTCTTCCACGAGCTTGTGGGCGGTTTCAGCTTTGGTGGCACGGTGATAGGCATATGCGGCTCGGACTTTCCGTCTCTATGAGCCAAATGTGTAATCCATCCGTAACGTCCTGCCACTCGGGCCGGGCCCGCTTACACCCGACAGCTTAATAGGCCCTCAAGGTTTCCCCACGGATCAACACTAGTCTTTTCTGCACACTTTGTCCTCACTCATGCACACCCGGAAATCAGTTCTCGGTCGGTCACTCATCCCTAAATTGCTCCAGGCCAAGCACGCTTAACCTTAGAGTTCTTTAGAGATAAGCTTCCGGAAAAGAAGTTGCAACTTGTTGACATGAGTATTCTATCAATCCTATTAAGCCCTGGGCTAGGATGTTACACACTCACCCCCTTAGAAGGCCGACGTCCTCGTCGGTCAACCCCGAGCCAGAAACTTCCTCTCTTGGCCACGTCCATGTGTCCACTGCCGGCGCATGTGCCATGCTGTGTGACCACTCCGGACCCACACCAGCCATGCACACCATGCCTCGCACACGTGCAACACATGCGCCCGTGAAACCGTGAGAGTCGGCTCGATACCATCCGTAACGTCCCGCCACTCCGGGCCGGGCCCGCTTACACCGACAGCTTAATAGGCCCTCAAAGTTTCCCCACGGATCAACACTAGTCTTTTCTCGCACACTTTGTCCTCACTCATGCACACCCGGGAAATCGGTTCCGGTCGGTCACCCATCCCTAAATTGCTCCAGGCCAAGCACGCTTAACCTTAGAGTTCTTTAGAGATAAGCTTCCGGAAAAGAAGTTGCAACTTGTTGACATGAGTATTCTATCAATCCTATTAAGCCCTAGGCTAGGATGTTACACCATCGCACTCCTCTTCGACCTCTTGCGCTCGTCATATGATGAGCCGCAACTGATCGGCCAAGGTAGCGATTCAGGGAGGCGACTATTGGGTCAGTCTCTTCTGCATCCAGACCGTCGATGCAAGCTTTCCAGCTATGACGGTCATGGTTCAAAGGGAGAAAGTATCGTAGGTCGGTAAGGCTCATGGGTCTTTTATGCTTGTGGCTGAGGTATTGAAGGGCTTTGCGGATGACTGACTGGTAGTTATCCTTAAAGCGGAATCCTGTGCCAGTCACTTTCAGGGTTGCATGCCAAACTGATTTGCTGCAGGAACCCTTTTCTAGGTTTAGGAATTTCTAGGGAATTTAAAGTCAAATGCAATTTAAAATCCAAATTAAATATCTTGTAAAATATAATTTCAAAATTCTAGAAATACCAAGAAATAAATTAAAGAAATAATCACACAAGGAGAGCCTTTTATTCTATTTTCTAGTATTATAAAAATTACTTAGGCATTTTCTAAACTTCTAATTTTTGTAGAGATTTTTATTTGTTTCATTTGGTTTCAAAATTTGAGGTGTCCCAGGAGCCGTGACGCCAAGCCCTAATGCGATATTGTGCCCATGCACGGGCCTGACTACATGTGGCCCATGACCTATGACATCCGATCTTACAAAGTGACCTAAGATACACCCACACCTCCTACGTTGCAATAGGAAACAACAAATCGTAAAAGATTGAACAAACTACTGCCCTAACCCTAAAACTCAGTTTTACCATAAAAAATGGAAACCAATCCACTAGTTATGATTGATAAAATTCAGGGAGGGGAGGGAGCTTACCTTGGACGAGTGATTTCGTCGCCGAAATTTGAGGGGAGAATCACGTTTTGGCTCGATTTGAAGCAGAGGGGAGACGGAGAGAAGAAGGAGTTGGTTCCTATTTTGTGCTTCGAGGAGGAATGGGGAATTAAGAGGAGGGAGAGGCAATAAATAAGGAAAGGTGCCAGTTACATCTACCTAGTACAACATCGAAGGACCCCACATCATGCCATCCATGTAGGATGCCAAAGAGGCTTGTGCCTTGTTGCCCAGCTTGGATGCATGGCACACGCTACAATGCTGATATGGCACCCCATGGTTGGGCATCCCATATCCCCACAGTGTCAAAGTTCTTGGGTCATACCAGGAGTTTATTCTGGAAAATACAAATATGATTAATGTTTTCCAAAAGCACTAAGACGATGGTAATGGATGAAATTTGTGGTCCTCGGTCACCAATGAGGTCAGATGAATAGAAAGGATGATACTAGGTCACAAGAGTAGTATTTGCTTCAGTGGACTACCAAATTGTAGAATTCCCCATGACCTACCTTGGTATTGTTTGACCATCACGTACACATGCCGCGTGGAAGATCTGCTTAAATATCGTGCAGGACGGAGGACCAAATCTTGCAATGCAGTGCGCTTCCTGAGCCATGTTGGTTGGTCACTGGCCCAAATAGGCTAATGCGTAACCGCAACTAATAGAAACTATAGATATTAATGATGAAAATTGGCTATTGGCTATAAACAGATCAGCGTATTGGCTCAAGGTGCGCACAGAGCGTATGAACACTACTAAATCAGCCATATGTGAGAAACAACAGGTAATCGTGATCAAACAGTAAATTCATGTCAGTATTTTTGATCACGAGTTGGAACAGAATGGCTATTGGCTATAAACAGATCGGCGTATTGGCTCAAGTGCGCATAGAGCGTATGAACACTACTAAATCAGCCATATCTGAGAAACAATAGGTAATCGTGATCAAAGAGTAAATTCATGTTAGTATTTTTAATCACGAGTTGGAACAGATAACATGGTTCAAATCTTACTTGATGTACAAATTTGACATCTACTGTACATACGAGTAAAACTAAGAATGTGATAAGCAACCGGTAAACACCGGATTGAACGGTTAAACCAGTAGAAGCCAACTATACCCATAATCTACCAAAACGCTTTGAGGACACATCAACTAACTGAATTACAACAAGACATGTCAAACTGCTCTACCAGTACCACAATCCGCTATTGTAGTGGCGGACCCCAAAATGACCTAGCGACGCGCTTCGGAGCAGCCCGCCGCTACACTGCTGGGCTAGCCACCTGGCGAAGCCAACCACCGCTATAGAGGCCTTATTGCGGCAATTGGCTTTACCAACCGAGGGTACAAATTACACGAATTATACCGGCGGTTCATGAGGTCAGCTGCCGTTAAAAGGGAGTTTTTAGGGGCGGTGGACAACGTGAACCGCCGGTACAAATAGCGCTGCTATAAATAGCCATGTTCGGACAGCACAGTGAGCTACTTCACTGCGGGCGGCCCGAAAATTCGGCAAAAAATTGAAAAACATGGCCGGGGGGGGGGGGAGGTTTTGAGTTCATTTTTCTTGGATAGATTTGTTCTCTAGGGTAAGGAGAATCTATCCCATATATTTTTTTCTATCATGTTGGAATCCAGTAGAATTTTGGCTTTGTATTTTTTTTGAATTTTATTCCTGTATGTCACAATTCTCTAGATTTATAGAGCTATGGTTGGTTTTTGTCCATTCTATTTGTATCTTCAGTCTTTTCCATGGAGAAAAATTGTATCTCTAAGCTTCTCCACGGAGTAAAATTATAGATCTAGGTTTATCATGATAGTGGGAGAGCTAGGTTTCTCATGTTGAACTAATTTTTTTTTGTGTAGTGCTAGGGGTATGGATAAATCTTGAATGTATGAGGCGTCAAGAATGAGAAGTTATTTTCGAGGACAAGTCAAGGCATTCGTCACGCAAGCCGCACAACATGCTAAGCGAGAAGGAAGGGCTGAAATACACTCGTCCGTGTCGTGATTGCAAAAATGAGAAACTGTGGAAAGATACGGTTATAATCAATTCACACATAATAATGAGAGGTTTTGTTAAGGACTACACCAGGTGGACAAAGCATGGTGAACATGTGGTGGAGGCAATACCCGAGCAATCTGTTGATGTTGATGTTGATGTTGACGATGACCTTGATATTCACGATCATGTCTATGTTGAAGATAAGGAGCCTGTTCAAGCCGAGGAAGTAACTGAACAGTCTTGTGATTTTGATGTTGAGGAAATGTTACAACACGTTGAACCGCAAGCGTTACTCAATGGAGGGACAACCGGAGGGTTGAGCAACTTTGCATCGTTGGAGAAAGCATAGAAGGATCCACCGTACGAGGAATCTAAGGGATGTGAAAAATGGTGTACTTGTGCTACGTACGGTACTTGAGCTGATAAAATTAAAGGCCATCCATGGTTGGTCGGATGCTAGTTTCACGGAGTTGTTGGAACTCCTTTCGGACATTTTGCTGAAGCGCAACTTGTTGCTAAAAAGCACATATTTTGCTACGAAGCTCATAGCCCAACTTTCATTAGGCATGCAAAAGATTCACGCGTGTCCAAATCATTGCATATTGTATCGGGGGATTGCAAGGACGTTGTGAGATGCCCAAGATGCAAGCATAATTGGTACAAGTGCAAGGACGACTATGATGCGGACACATCGATTGTTAGTGGAAAGAAGAGCAACAGGAATGTAGGAAGAGGAAGCAAAGCATCACCGTCTATGACAGCGAACAAACAAAGATTCCTGCCTTGGTCATGTGGTACCTACCAGCTGTCGATCGGATCGGACACTTGTTTGCCAACCCAAGGATGTTGAAGTGAACTGATGATGTGGCATTCGTGCCCTAGGGACCCAAAGAAGCTTAGTTATCCAGCTAATGGGACTCGGTGGAAAAAGTTTGATTCTAACAATCCAGAATTCTCTAAAGAGACAAGGAACATACGGTTTGCTCGAGTACGGATGAGACGAATCCTCATGGTCAATCGAGGAACCCGCACAACACTTGGCTAGTGATACTGTCAATATACAACCTTCCACCGTGGCTGTGTCACAAGAGAAAGTACGTACTATTGACAATCCTCATATCTGATCCGAAAGAACCTGGTAACGACATAAATGTTTTCTTGGAACCATTATTGGAAGACATGCAGAAATTGTGGTTAGAAGGGGTTAGTATATGGGATGAGCACCAGAGAGCGCCCTTCATGCTCAAAACCATCATTTTTGTGATGATAAGTGATTCCCCGGCAATAAGGGCGCTATTAGGATAGGTCAAAGGAAAGTATGGTTGTTTTGTATGCATGGATGTATCATCCCATGTGTATCTTCCATCATCCCGGAAGATAGTGTACACGTAAAACCGTCGATTCTTAGCACGAAACCACAAGTAACGCTTGTGGAAGAGACAATTTGATGACACTACTAGGCAAAACTTGAAGTGACTCATGCCTTCGACTAGATGCACATTGGGAAGGGCGTATATGACAGCACTAGCGGACTTAATCTTGACCTACCGGATAAGACAAAGGATGGACTCAGCGCACGTAGAGATCTTGTGGCACTGGACATTTGGCTCGAGCTTCATCCGCAGGAAAGGGCGAAAGGAAAGTAGCATGCAACCTTATGTGTGACGAGAAAATAGTACTTTGCAAGTGTCTACACGGGATTAAGTGTCCCACCAGATTCTCATCAAACGTGAAAAATCTCGTGAACATGAAAGAGGTAAAGATAAGTGGCTACAACAATCACGACCGTCACCCAATGCTTTCGGTGTTCTTAGCCGTCGCCATCAGTGGCTGTGAAACCCGAGTGGTTGAAGTTGGAATATATGACCGAGGAGGATCCGCGAGTTCTGTGGGAATCCCTTAAGGATCGCTTTGACCAACAACCGGCCATTGCACTCCCACGAGCTCGGAATGACTAGATTACCCTACGCTTCCAAGACTATAAGTCCGTGGCGGCGTATAACTCTGCCATTCATCGAATCGTCTCGATGTTGCGTCTCTGTGGCCAGCAGATCACGGACGTTGAGATGATCGAGAAAACCCCGAACACCTTCCACCCGGCAACATCGTTCGCAACAGCGAGTACAGGTGTCAGAAATATACGAGATATTCTCAGCTCGCTCGGACCCTGCTAGTTGCGGAACGGCAGAATGAGGTTCTCTTGCAGAACCACTCGCCCGACCCACCGGGTTGATGGGTGTGCTCGAAGCACACGCCAATGTTGCCGGAGTTCGATGGCCCGAAATATGGCCGAAAGAAATGGAAGGGCAGGAAGAGTGGCATGTTCAAGGGCGAGAGGAAAGGGTAAGCCCCGAGGTAAAGGTGACAAGAAGGTCACAGGTGAATCATCCGGGGGAGCAAGAATGCATGCTATAGATGCGGACGTTCGGGACATTGGTCTCATGAATCGTCGCGTCCCCGTACACCTGATTGACGCTCGTCGCCGTTCTTCCGAAGTAAGAACAAGGGCGGGCTCGAGTCCCACTTCACCACCGAGCCTAAATCTCACGCCAATGACATGGTCATTGTTGCCAATGCGAGTGGTGAAGACGTCCAAAAGGACGATAGCGGGGACGACCTTCTTGATGATGACTTTGACATATTCGGGGACCTCGAGTAATCCCCTCCATGTCAAGTGCAATGTTCCGCATGCCGTCGAATACAGATCCGTAAGTACTCGTAATAAAGCTCCTGAAGAGCACACGGTTCCTGAAGAACCGTAGTTGTAAATAGTGCTCCCGAGCAGACCTGGGTCATGAGTATGCTCTCGAAGAGCAGCTGTTGTAAAGCCCGAAGTCTTTACAAACAGTCTTCCCGAATTGTTATCATTTTATGTGTTTATATTTCCTGCATCTTTATTTATCATGTCCAGGATATTTGATACAGGTTCGGCTGGGTCCCATGGCGGATGAGGAGTGTTGTCTCGTAGACAGCGCAACCACCAATACCATACCGAGGGAAATTAGGTATTTCTACACTTTAACCAAGAAGTCTGGAAATATTATGACCATTGCCGGAAGCAATGCTCATATTGTTGGTACCGGAAGTGCCACACTAGTTTTCCCTATGGGTACGCGGATACTTGTGAGGAATGCTATCCTCTATTCGGAATCCAAGCGTACCCTTGTGAGCTTTAAAGATATCCGGGCAAACGGTTTCCACCGGAAATCAAGATCGAGCATGGTATTGAATACTTGCTCATCACAAAATTTGATGGATATCAAAAGCATGTGGTTGAAAAACTCCCTTCATCGCCATCGGGTTTGTACCGTACGTACATTAAACCCGCCGAGGAATATGTTGCGATGAAGACAATCTTTTGTGACCAAGATAAAGCTAAACTAGACTAGCGCATCACTACTCCTAATGATACAACATTCATATGAGTGCGCAGCCTTCTACCTAACATCCAAGATCATGCAAGCGCAAGCAAGCGCCCAATGCCTAGGCATCATCGGAGATCCGTCTGACGCGAGGTCCGCCTCGCGACTCCGCCTTTTAGACTCCTATGCCATGCCCGAACGTGGAGGATTACTTTGATGACAAGGCTGTCACTTCTTGTCACCTACTTCTACAAACCGTGGGACACGAAGCATATTCAAAGGTGGGTAGATAACCCCAAGCACCATGCCTGCGGCCACTAACCACAACTCTAGATCCTCGAGGCACCCCAATCCTACGGATCGACATGGTGGTAAATCTAGAGCACCTTATGGGACG
Organism: Chloris gayana; assembly: GCA_031894775.1. Classification (NCBI taxonomy): domain Eukaryota; kingdom Viridiplantae; phylum Streptophyta; class Magnoliopsida; order Poales; family Poaceae; genus Chloris; species Chloris gayana. The sequence goes on from JAUNZO010000035.1 coordinate 23,053, forward strand.
ATGAACCCGAAGCCTATTCATAAGAACACTAGTCTAACTAGCATAAGCTGACGTAAAGGATCAAAGCTAGCACTAAGTCATGTAAGATGCTTGTCGCTCAAGAATGAGCGACGAATCGGCAATCAACCAAGTAAGATCAAGAGTAATCGATGATCAAGTATGAACGAACGAAGAACATTCGATATGTGTTCATCTTCTATTAATGAAGAACGAAGAACGAACGATGAACTCATATGAACGAACGATGAACGATCAAGCAAGATCATGACTACTCTGTCAAGCTCATGACAAGGATATAAACGAAAGTATTCCATATATAAAAGATCAAGTCTTACAAAGAGAGGATACAAGAGCTATACCCAATTCTCCACAAGACCTTGGGAGCAATGAGGCAGCCCACTACTAAGCCTAGCACTACCTAGAAAGCCTCTAAACTTCTAGTGTGAGGAGAGAATGATCCTTGTGTTGTTGTGTGTGTTAAGGAGGGGGGTACCCCTCCTTATATAGGCTTGAAAGGCTCGGCTCTCGGAGGCGGTTTCGTAGGTCGGTGGCATTTAATGCGCGTGGAACCGACCTCCGCAGGCGGTGGGCAAACCGCCGAGAAAAGTGGGCTGTGGGGCCACCGATCTGTTCGGCCGAACCACTCCCGGTGGGTTCGGCCGAACCGGTCCCGCCCCTCCCGGGCCGGGCTTTGGCAGCTTGGCTCCCCACCGGATGTTGGTCTTTGATCCGCGTGCTTGTGGCCTTCTTTGTGTTGGATTTCGTGGTCATTGGCCTTTATCTTGGAGTTGATTCCCACGGCGAAATGGAAGTTTTGTAAAAGTGTTGATTTGTCGCCTCGGGCCTGGAATTCATCATTATCCACCTCGCACACTAAAAATCTAGAGGTACAAGTGGAACTAGGTTATTTCTAAGTAAAATGCGTGTAAGACATGCCTAGTCCTTCTCATTTATTTGACTAATTGACTGGTCGAAATTGGTCCGTAACGACCGTCAACAAGTCCCCTAGCTTACTCCCTTGCTCGTCCCGAGCAAGTAGTGGAACTTTAGGTTGTTGATCAGAGTTGCTATAATGCCTACTTCTCAAAGGTACCAAGTGTATAACAAAGATACTCATCCTTGAGTTGAATAAGTTGGCAATGGTAACTCACCCTTCCCCTTAGTCCTCATGGGGCTTTGTGCTTTTCACTTTACCTTGGGCGGTTGAGAGAGAGAACGGTGTATAGAGCATTTATTTTCTCTTCCCTTGTCTTGCTTTTTATTCTCCTGAAGTTTTCAAAGGATTTTTTTTTCAAGTAAAACCACGTTCCACAAGTGATACTCTCGAATCGCTCTAGTGGTGTTTGTATTCCTCACCAAGGCATGTGTATTGCCTCATCCTACATCTAATAGGCTTTTGTGGAGCTCAAGGTAGGATATGAAATGAGGCATACTTGCATTCATATTTTGCAAAACCAAAAGAGTGGATCCATGGAGATAGCAAGTCATACAATCGTAGATCAAGATGTGCAAGTGTGAAAATGATGGTGGTGGTGTATGTGACTACTCCTCTTTTTGTTTCACCTCTTTTTATTTTGGATTTTGGGCATGGCTATCTTTTTCTTCTTTCTTTTTCCATGCTCGAAATGAGAGCAGCTTTTTTTTTTTTTTTTTTTTCTTTTTCTCATGCTCATCTTTTGTGAGCCTTATTTTCTTTTTCTTTTGCATAGCCATGCCTTCTTTTGATATTTTAAGAGAGGTGATAAAATGTGAGGAGTGTCTTTATTTTGGTGGATGGCATGACATGTTGCTAACTTCCGTGTAGAAGTGTAGCATATGAGGTGGAATGTGTACGTGATCTTGATCATGAGAGTATGAAAAGCATCTCACTAGGGTCACACAATTTTGATAAAGCTCAATGAAGTAACAAGTAGCAAATGAGTAAGGTTTTCAAAGGAAATTTGCATATGGCTTTGGTAGGAATTTATCATCACTTGGGAACTTATAGATTTTGCAATTTTTGGGAACAAAATTCCGGAGATTTCAAGTTCAACTTAGGACAAGATCATAGCAGCTCTTTTACCATATCATCATCTCACAACAACTTAGGTGCAGCTCAAGCATGTGCAGCCCACAAGTTTCAGTGTTCTAAGCAAGTTTTGCTAGCCAACAAACTCAAAACTAGGAGAGTTCTAAATTATAAACTAGGCACATGAGAGAAATAAAACAGAGCAACTATTCATCATCTCAACATAGAAAGACTAGCAACATACTTGCAGCGCATAAAAGGAAACTAAGCTACTCTTTTTGTTCTTTTTAGTTTTATCATTTTTATTTTGTTTTTCATATGAGAGGCAAGAACAAGCAAAAACAGGAGACAATAAAGGATACAAGTTGCGATACATGATACCTTAGCAGGGGTGCTGCCCTCCCCAAGCTTGTTCTTGCTCATGGGTTTGGTGGAATGAACCCCATGTGACGGAAGTAAGCCAAAAGATCGGCTCGTTGTTGCTCCGTCATGTTGGTGAGGGCGTGAGCTGGGTGCTCGGTGCGCTCTTGCCATTGATGAGTTTGCAAGATGTGTTGGTTGAGCGCATACTCGGTGTCTTCCGCCGTGGTTTGGAGTCTTCCCATTTGTGAGGAGAGGTTGTTCATCTCCTGCTCAAAGTTGTAGCCTTGGGCTGATCCGGAGTCTGTGGAGTGTTCCTCCCATTGTTGTTGTGGAGAGAAACAGCTCCCGGCCATATCCCGAGTTTGCCACGCCGATCCCCCGCCATAGTGAGGTGGCGGGCTGGGTACCCACCGGAGAAAGCCCGGGTGGCTGTACTCTCGCCCGCCATGAGCCGTGGGTCATGGCAGGCATCTCTGAGGTAGATGGCTGTTCCGATCCGTGCGCCTCGCGAGAAGATACACTCCGCGAGACCGCTCCGCTTCTTGGAGCTCAATGGTTAGATTTTTGAGAGTATACAAACGAAGGTCCTGAGTTAGGTAACCGAAACTCGTTTGTATATCCCACAAAATAATATATGAGGGAATCGTTCGACCATTCTTAAGAGAGTGACCATGAATAAGATAATCTTTATTTATAAGAGAGCGAGGTGTAGCAAGGTATTCAACATTAGCATCATGTAAAGCTCCCACCCGCATGGCAATTCGTGTCACTAAAGAGGTACATTCAATTGGTCCTATCGTCCCAAGATTTTCTATCCATTGGCGAATCATGGCTTTCACTGGAGCAATCTTAATCTTATCAACCGCAGCAAAAAGAATTTTTAGCTCATCCTCGCAAGACACTCCGAATATCACTCCTTGGAAAAAGAGTGATAGCAATCCACATGTGCATAAAACGCAAGGTAGGATGATGGATGTGATTAGTTCTAGGTCGCACGCAACTAGGAAGACCCGTAATCCTCTCCCAAAAAGCATGCTTTGAAAACCGAGGAAGGGCACCATCCAAGTTCGGTATTGCAGCGAGTATTAAAGCCAAGAAGAGTGCTAAGTTCTTTTCCAAGTCAAACGGTAGGATTCACGGAAAACCGAAAAGAAATTCCTTCATCTACCGTTCGTAGGGTGCATAAAACTGAAGTGTAAGCAAGCGGGAACCCGGCTCATCTACACTAGCAAAATCTGTCCACCCTAAGGCTTTAAATACTTGAGCAAATTCAGCATCCATACCTATTTCTGTGCAGCAGCTCCGTGTCAAATGCTCGCGTAGGAGCAAAGAGGCGGTGTTGAGAAGCGTGTAGGTGTGCGTCCTCGCACTCGCCCACTAAGTCGAGGTCGGTGTCGGTGAGGAGACGATGCTCGATGTTGCCCCTCTTGCCCTTCTTCCTCGACTCTGTGGTGGTGAACTTGGCGGTGACTCGACTACGGGCGTGCGCGGGTGCTTCTGACGTGAAGAGCTTGAACTTGAGCGTGAGCTCAAGGACCTCTTGATCGACCCGAACAGCTTCTTGGCACCGGTCATGGCTGCACACAAAGAGAGCAAGAACACAAGAACAACAACTCCAACGGGCTATGTGAGGGAAAATCAAATCTGGTGAACTGCTCTGCTGTTCATGTGAGCAAGAAATCGTGAACTCCTCAGAAAACCAAAACAAAAACAAATCAAACCAAAAACTAGAAAGCACACCAAGAACAAAAGATTTCTGCAGAACTCTTAGGCAATGAGCAAGTGAGGGCAATGGAAAACTTGAGAGCAATGAGAATGAAGTGAGTGAGGAGTGGAAATGATAGTGTGAGGGGGAGAGAGCTCTCGTCCCAGCCACCTCTACTTATAGCTCACTGAAGTAGCCGCTTTGAACGCTAGAAGGGGCATACGACCGCTGGAAAAAGACAGACCGAGCAACTGGTCATAGCAGTCGGCCGAACCAAGGAGGTGGGTTCGCCGCCTCGCCGTGGGTCCCTCCTTGCTCCTCTTTTGGCCCATAGCCCTCAACGGCCAAATGATCATTGACCATGGTTGCTACGTCCAGATATTCTTCGAAATATTTGTTCAATAAGAAATCCAAAGAAAGTTGCCTCAAATCTCAACTTTATTCAAAAATCAAATCTCGAGAAAAGTGTTGGAGAAAATTCCAACATGCAAAATTGTTTTTTGGGTTTTGTATATAGGATACAAGGAGTTGTCCAAAAGTTTCAAACAAAAGTAGGAAAATTTGGACGTAAAGGATTTTGTTTTCAAATTTTATATGCATGACGAGTGAAAAATATCGAATATGTCTAAGGAAAATCCAAATAAATGAAATGAAAATTTTCTTGTGGATAAAATAGAGTATGCAGGAGGTTTTTATTATTATTGTTATTTTTTTTTTAAATGCTGTGGAGAACAAAATCTAAAAAAGAAATCTAAAGATAATGCCGTGATTTATCCTCGCTGGCCAGTAGCTTCGCCATTTTAAGTCCTGAGCAGCGAGACTTCTCCATTTCTTTTCATCCTTGTGGTGCAGCTCTTTCCCTCGGAGAGGAGTGATGAAGATGGCTCGCACCTTCTTCACTTGCCACACTTGGTTGGTCTTTGTTGATGTAGGTGGCTTTGTGTCTTGAAGGACCGGCTTGGCCCATAATCCCTGCCTTGTTGTTGGTGTGCTTCTTGGTTGGTACCATGACGGATTCTCAATTTTGTCAAGTTGCTTCCAAAAGGCGACTGAGACTATCCGCTCTTCTTGGTGTCACTTCAACTTCACTGGATGTTTGAGGGATTTGGCCCATACTTGATCTTGATCATTGAGCATTGTTCTTTTCTTGGTTGAAACTCAAACTTTTCCTCCTTCCCATTGATGTGGAATCGGATTTCTCCATTCCCAACATCAATTTGGGCGCTTATGTATCGAGAAGTGGACGTCCCAAAATGAGGGGCGTGTTCTTGTCAATATCCATCTCAAGCACCACGAAAGTCCACCGTATGAAGTTGCTCTCACTTTTACTCGCAACGCCTCGCTATTCCCATGAGGTAGTGACCTGCAAGAGTCCGCCAACTTGCAACCTCATTGTGTAGGAGTCATGGTTGTGAAGCTCAAACTATCAAAGATTCTTTGGGACATCACGCCGACGCTTGCCCCTAAGATCTGCATACAGGCTTGTCGAGTGTGTGCCCCAATGGAATCATGATATTGTGGGGCAGCCATGTGGTCCTTCTTCTTTCCTCGAAGCCGATTGAGCATAGCCGCGCTACACTACTTCTAGAGCTTGACCATTTCCTTCGCGGTAATGGTTCTCTCTTGTTGTTGAGGATGTCTTTAAGGTAACGTGCATATGGGCACCTGCACCATGTCCAACAATGGCACGTTGACATGAATCCTTCTGATGGTCTCTACGAATCGAGCAAATTGTTCATCCTCCTTTGGCTTCCTCGTTCGTGAGGGAATGGCAAGAAGTCTGTGTCTTGAAATTCATCTCATTCTTCCCGCTACTACTGGCTTCGCTCTTCTTCTTTCTTTGCAGTAGAAGGGTTTTCCTCTCCTCACTGTCTTCCCCGTTTCTTCTTTGTCGCATAGTTAGATATATGGCGATCCCTGAGTGGATTTTCTCTCCTCGTGTAACTGCGCATTAACATTTTCCAAAGAAGACTCAGCTGCCCTGATCTTCCTCAATTAGAACCAGGAATAAGAGCAGCTAGCTGAGCAACTTGGCTCTCAATCATTTTATTAAAGCTCACCATGATTTTTTGAAAGCAGAGAGAAACCTCTCTATTTGTGCGCTTATGTTTTCTAAGACTTTGTCGTTGGCAAGCAGCTTTTTGTTGATAGATTCGTTGATTTTAGCTTGGCCATAAACCAAATCTTTCAAGGAAGGCTCGATTATTGTTAAAGCCTAAAATTGTTACCTCCTTGATATGATGGCTTGTGCTTTGGTTGTATCCTTGTCCTCCGCTTTCGGACTGCATACCTATGTTGTTGGGTTCATGTAGAATGCTTCTTCATGGTATGGGGGCAATCTTCCCATGTGGCCAGCAGTTCCGGCATTCCTCACACGTCATGTGGAGTCCAATGCATGAATCACCACCATTTGGCGCTTGTGTTCATCCGTAGCGCTTTATGAGGAGGTCAACCTTGAGTGACAAAGATGTCCACCTCCTGACAGAAGTGTACGCCTTTGAGCGTGTTTGGAGTCGATCATCGCTCCACCCTTGATTGGAGACCATCTTCTCATGAGTTCTTTGTCTGGGCAACGGTTTTGGAGAAGAAGGCTCCTCCAGATAATGCGATTCATATGTCCACGTGGCTGTTGGTGCCAACCCGCTGTAGTAAGTGCTGAAGAATGAGCCATTCCTCCATCCCATACGGTGAGGGCAAGCTGCAATGCATTCTTGAAGCCTTTCCTGCCGCTCTCGCATGGATTCATTTGTCGCTTAGTCGGAAACTTGCAATTCTTCCATTAAGGGCATTGGTTTTGCCCATCTGGAAAAACTTGCGTAGGAACGCCGTGGAACATTTGTCCCGTGTCAATGCTGCACGATTGGTATAAAACCATCGCTTTCGCCTTCCTCAAGAGGGATAGGGAACAGCGAGTCCATAGCATCTTGCTGACTACCGGCTCGATGTGCTGCACATCTCCAGGAACTGTTGGAGATGAGAGTTGGCTGCCTCTGAGGCCTTTCCACAAAAGGGAATGGCTTGCACCATAGTGATGAGGCCGACTTGATGGTCAAGTCCGCGTACGCACTGCCGTCGACGTACTGGGGCCCAATGGGCACATTGACATTGCCGAGGGCGCAGGAGTAGTCACGGCGGTCCTTTCAGCCATGAGTGTTGAGGTTGATGGTGCGGAAGTACGGCTCGCTTGTCGGGTTCTTGAGGAGAGAGACTAACGACATGAGGTCGAGTCCTTCTCGCAAGACTCTGGATTATCAATCGGTTTTTCGCAAAGTTGAATCCACGCATGCACTATCCTGCTTTCACCATTGAAGAGAAAACAGCATCAAGGTTAGCTCGCAAAGGTAATGATTAAATCATCATCAAGTGTAATCATGAACATTCATTGTATTCTTATTAACCAATGTCTCTCAAGCAAATCGCGCTAGAATGCTTGTTGGCATCTCTTAAGGTCACGCGGAAAGAAACACGTGACCGCGGGAGAGCCAAGGGTTTAAGTCACTTGCACTATTTAACCAAATAATCCACATCCAAGACAAGTACTAGATATGTATTATAAGGTGGGTCATGAATATCCGTAGCTGTGACGGATAACCCGTTGTAGCATTTCACCCGAGAGTATTCAAGGGTATCGTATTTATATTTTCCCAAAGGAAGACATGGTTGATAAGAGTACTTATGCTCATGGTGTTACAAAAGAGTGATGAAGTAATCACATTCCAATGCAGGGGTTAGGAGCAATAAATTGAGGATAGTGTGACACACACCAAGGCAATGCATTCTCTAATAAAAGGGATAGAGGCAATCCTAGATAAAGCTAAACTAGACTAGCAGTACCACTACTCCTAATGATACAACATTCATATGAGTGCGCAGCTTCTACCTAACATCCAAGATCATGCAAGCGCAAGCAAGCGTGCCTAATGCCTAGGCATCATCGGAGATCCGTCTTACGCGAGGTCCGCCTCGCGACTCCGCCTTTTAGACTCCTATGCCATGCCCGAACGTGGAGGATTACTTTGGATGACAAGGTCGTCACTTCTTGTCACCTACCTCTACAAACCGTGGGACACGAAGCACATTCAAAGGTGGTAGATAACCCCAAAGACCATGCCGGCTGTCACTCAACCACAACTCTAGATCCCTCGAGGCACCCCAACCCTACTGGATCGACATGGTGGTAAATCTAGAGCACTCCTTGCGGACGATGAACCCGAAGCCTATTCATAAGAACACTAGCCTAACTAGCATAAGCTGACTTAAAGGATCAAAGCTAGCACTAAGTCATGTAGAGTGTCTGTCGCTCAAGAATGAGCGACTAACGGCAATCAACCAAGTAAGATCAAGAGTAATCGATGATCAAGTATGAACGAACGAAGAACATTCGATATGTGTTCATCTTCTATTAATGAAGAACGAAGAACGAACGATGAACTCATATGAACGAACGATGAACGATCAAGCAAGATCATGACTACTCACAAGCTCATGACAAGGATATAAACCAAAGTATTCCATATATAAAAGATCAAGTCTTACAAAGAGAGGATACAAGAGCTATACCCAATTCTCCACAAGACCTTGGGAGCAATGAGGCAGCCCACTACTAAGCCTAGCACTACCTAGAAAGCCTCTAAACTTCTAGTGAGGAGAGAATTATCCGTGTTTGCTAGGTAGCTAAGGAGTGGGGGTACTCCTCCTATGGTAGGCTTGAAAGGCCTGCCCCTGAGGCGCTTCTTCGTAGGCCTGGGCAAGTAATTTAATGCAGCAGAACGACCTCCAGAGCTGGCAAACCGCCAGAGA
>JAUNZO010000036.1:0-38825 GCA_031894775.1 Chloris gayana
GGTCACAAAAGATTGTCTTCATCGCAACATATTCCTCGGCGGGTTTAATGTACGTACGGTACAAACCCGATGGCGATGAAGGGAGTTTTTCAACCACATGCTTTTGATATCCATCAAATTTTGTGATGAGCAAGTATTCAATACCATGCTCGAGTCTTGATTTCAGGTGGAAACCGTTTGCCCGGATATCTTTAAAGCTCACAAGGGTACGCTTGGATTCCGGATAGAGGATAGCATTCCTCACAAGTATCCGCGTACCCATAGGGAAAACTAGTGTGGCACTTCCGGTACCAACAATATGAGCATTGCTTCCGGCAATGGTCATAATATTTCCAAACTTCTTGGTTAAAGTGTAGAAATACCTAGTTTCCCTCGAGTATGGTATTGGTGGTTGCGCTGTCTACGAGACAACACTCCTCATCCGCCATGGGACCCAGCCGAACTCTGTATCAAATATCCTGGACATGATAAATAAAGATGCAGGAAATATAAACACATAAAATGATAACAATTCGGGAAGACTGTTTGTAAAGACTTCGGGCTTTACAACAGCTGCTCTTCGAGAGCATACTCATGACCCAGTGCTGCTTCAGGAGCACTATTTACAACTACGGTTCTTCAGGAACCGTGTGCTCTTCAGGAGCTTTATTACAGTACTTCCGGATCGTATCCGACGGCATGCGGAACATTGCACTTGACATGGAGGGGATTACTCGAGGTCCCCGAATATGTCAAAGTCATCATCAAGAAGGTCGTCCCCGCTATCGTCCTTTTGGACGTCTTCACCACTCGCATTTGCAACAATGACCATGTCATTGGCGTGAGCTTCAGGCTCGGTGGTGAAGTAGGACTCGAGCCCGCCCTCGTTCTTACTTCGGAAGAACGGCGACGAGCGTCAATCAGGTGTACCGGGGACGCGACGATTACTGAGACCAATGTCCCGAACGTCCGCATCTATAGCATGCATTCTTGCTCCCCCGGATGATTCACCTGTGACCTTCTTGTCACCTTTACCTCGGGGCTTACCCTTTCCTCTCGCCCTTGAACATGCCACTCTTCCTGCCCTTCCATTTCTTTCGGCCATATTTCGGGCCATCGGAACTCCCGGCAACATTGGCGTGTGCTTCGAGCACACCCATCAACCCGATGGGTCGGGCAGAGTGGTTCCGCATGAGAACCTCATTCTGCCGTTCCGCAACTAGCGAGGTCCGAGCGAGCTGAGAATATCTCGTATATTTTTGACACCTGTACTCGCTGTTGCGAACGATGTTGCCCGGGTGGAAGGTGTTCGGGGTTTTCTCGATCATCTCAACGTCCGTGATCTGCTGGCCACAGAGACGCAACATCGAGACGATTCGATGAATGGCAGAGTTATACGCCGCCACGGACTTATAGTCTTGGAAGCGTAGGGTAATCCAGTCATTCCGAGCTCGTGGGAGTGCAATGGCCAGTTGTTGGTCAAAGCGATCCTTCAGGGATTCCCACGAACTCGCGGATCCTCCTCGGTCATATATTCCAACTTCAACCACTCGGGTTTCACGACCACGATGGCGACGGCTAAGAACACCGAAAGCATTGGGTGACGGTCGTGATTGTTGTAGCCACTTATCTTTAGCTCTTTCATGTTCACGAGATTTTTCACGTTTGATGAGAATCTGGTGGGACACTTAATCCCGTGTAGACAGTTGCAAAGTACTATTTTCTCGTCACACATAAGGTTGCATGCTACTTTCCTTTCGCCCTTTCCTGCGGATGAAGCTCGAGCCTAATGTCTAGTGCCACAAGATCTCTACGTGCGCTGAGTCCATCCTTTGTCTTATCGGGTAGGTCAAGATTAAGTCCGCTAGTGCTGTCATATACGCCCTTCCCAATGTGCATCTAGTCGAAGGCATGAGTCACTTCAAGTTTTGCCTAGTAGTGTCATCAAATTGTCTCTTCCACAAGCGTTACTTGTGGTTTCGTGCTAAGAATCGACGGTTTTGCGTGTACACTATCTTCCGGGATGATGGAAGATACACATGGGATGATATCATCAATGCATACAAAACAACCATACTTTCCTTTGACCTATCCTAATAGCGCCCTTATTGCCGGGGAATCACTTATCATCACAAAAATGATGGTTTTGAGCATGAAGGGCGCTCTCTCGGTGCTCATCCCATATACTAACCCCTTCTAACCACAGTTTATGCATGTCTTCCAATAATGGTTCCAAGAAAACATTTATGTCGTTACCGGGTTCTTTCGGATCAGATATGAGGATTGTCAATAGTACGTACTTTCTCTTGTGACACAGCCACGGTGGAAGGTTGTATATTGACAGTATCACTAGCCAAGTGTTGTGCGGGTTCCTCGATTGACCATGAGGATTCGTCTCATCCGTACTCGAGCAAACCGTATGTTCCTTGTCTCTTTAGAGAATTCTGGATTGTTAGAATCAAACTTTTTCCACCGAGTCCCATTAGCTGGATAACTAAGCTTCTTTGGGTCCCTAGGGCACGAATGCCACATCATCAGTTCACTTCAACATCCTTGGGTTGGCAAACAAGTGTCCGATCCGATCGACAACTGGTAGGTACCACATGACCAAGGCAGGAATCTTTGTTTGTTCGCTGTCATAGACGGTGATGCTTTTCTTCCTCTTCCTACATTCCTCGTTGCTCTTCTTTCCACTAACAACCGATGTGTCCGCATCATAGTCGTCCTTGCACTTGTACCAATTATGCTTGCATCTTGGGCATCTCACAACGTCCTTGCAATCCCCCGATACAATATGCAATGATTTGGGTATGCGTGAATCTTTTGCATGCCTAATGAAAGTTGGGCTATGAGCTTCTTAGCAAAATATGTGCTTTTTAGCAACAAGTTGCGCTTCAACAAAATGTCCGAAAGGAGTTCCAACAAATCCGTGAAACTAGCATCCGACCAACCATGGATGGCCTTTAATTTTATCAGCTCAAGTACCGTACGTAGCACAAGTACACCATTTTTCACGTCCCTTAGATTCCTCGTACAGTGGATCCTTCTATGCTTTCTCCAACGATGCAAAGTTGCTCAACCCTCCGGTTGTCCCTCCATTGAGTAACACTTACGGTTCAACGTGTTGTAACATTTCCTCAACATCAAAATCACAAGACTGTTCACGTTACTTTCTCGGCTTGAACAGACTCCTTATCTTCAACATAGACACGATCGTGAATATCAAGGTCATCGTCAACATCAACATCAACATCAATAGATTGCTCGGGTATTGCCTCCACCACATGTTCACCATGCTTTGTCCACCTAGTGTAGTCCTTAACAAAACCTCTCATTATTATGTGTGAATTGATTATAACCGTATCTTTCCACAGTTTCTCTTTTTGCAATCACGACACGGACAGTGTATTTCAGCCCTTCCTTCTCGCTTAGCATGTTGTGCGGCTTGCGTGACGAATGCCTTGACTTGTCCTCGAAAATAACTTCTCATTCTTGACGCCTCATACATTCAAGATTTATTCATACCCCTAGCACTACACAAAAAAAAAAAATTAGTTCAACATGAGAAACCTAGCTCTCCCACTATCATGAGAAACCTAGATCTATAATTTTACTCCGTGGAGAAGCTTAGAGATACAATTTTTCTCCATGGAAAAGACTGAAGATACAAATAGAATGGACAAAAACCAACCATAGCTCTATAAATCTAGAGAATTGTGACATACAGGAATAAAATTCACAAAAAATACAAAGCCAAAATTCTACTGGATTCCAACATGATAGGAAAAAAATATATGGGATAGATTCTCCTTACCCTAGAGAACAAATCTATCCAAGAAAAACGAACTCAAAACCTCCCCCTCCCCCCCCCGCCATGTTTTTCAATTTTTTGCCGAATTTTCGGGCCGCCCACAGTGAAGTAGCTCACTGTGCTGTCCGAACATGGCTATTTATAGCAGCGCTATTTGTACCGGCGGTTCACGTTGTCCACCGCCCGTAAAAACTCCCTTTTAACGGCAGCTGACCTCATGAACCGCCGGTATAATTCGTGTAATTTGTACCCGCGGTTGGTAAAGCCAATTGCCGCAATAAGGCCTCTATAGCGGTGGTTGGCTTCGCCAGGTGGCTAGCCCAGCAGTGTAGCGGCGGGCTGCTTCGAAGCGCGTCGCTAGGTCATTTTGGGGTCCGCCACTACAATAGCGGATTGTGGTACTGGTAGAGCAGTTTGACATGTCTTGTTGTAATTCAGTTAGTTGATGTGTCCTCAAAGCGTTTTGGTAGATTATGGGTATAGTTGGCTTCTACTGGTTTAACCGTTCAATCCGGTGTTTACCGGTTGCTTATCACATTCTTATTTTTACTCGTATGTACAGTAGATGTCAAATTTGTACATCAAGTAAGATTTGAACCATGTTATCTGTTCCAACTCGTGATTAAAAATACTAACATGAATTTACTGTTTGATCACGATTACCTATTGTTTCTCAGATATGGCTGATTTAGTAGTGTTCATACGCTCTATGCGCACTTGAGCCAATACGCCGATCTGTTTATAGCCAATAGCCATTCTGTTCCAACTCGTGATCAAAAATACTGACATGAATTTACTGTTTGATCACGATTACCTGTTGTTTCTCACATATGGCTGATTTAGTAGTGTTCATACGCTCTGTGCGCACCTTGAGCCAATACGCTGATCTGTTTATAGCCAATAGCCAATTTTCATCATTAATGTCTATAGTTTCTATTAGTTGCGGTTACGCATTAGCCTATTTGGGCCAGTGACCAACCAACATGGCTCAGGAAGCGCACTGCATTGCAAGATTTGGTCCTCCGTCCTGCACGATATTTAAGCAGATCTTCCACGCGGCATGTGTACGTGATGGTCAAACAATACCAAGGTAGGTCATGGGGAATTCTACAATTTGGTAGTCCACTGAAGCAAATAGTACTCTTGTGACCTAGTATCATCCTTTCTATTCATCTGACCTCATTGGTGACCGAGGACCACAAATTTCATCCATTACCATCGTCTTAGTGCTTTTGGAAAACATTAATCATATTTGTATTTTCCAGAATAAACTCCTGGTATGACCCAAGAACTTTGACACTGTCGGGATATGGGATGCCCAACCATGGGGTGCCATATCAGCATTGTAGCGTGTGCCATGCATCCAAGCTGGACAACAAGGCACAAGCCTCTTTGGCATCCTACATGGATGGCATGATGTGGGGTCCTTCGATGTTGTACTAGGTAGATGTAACTGACACCTTTCCTTATTTATTGCCTCTCTCTCCTCTTAATTCCCCATTCCTCCTCGAAGCACAAAATAGGAACCAACTCCTTCTTCTCTCCGTCTCCCCTCTGCTTCAAATCGAGCCAAAACGTGATTCTCCCCTCAAATTTCGGCGACGAAATCACTCGTCCAAGGTAAGCTCCCTCCCCTCCCTGAATTTTATCAATCATAACTAGTGGATTTGTTTCCATTTTTTATGGTAAAACTGAGTTTTAGGGTTAGGGCAGTAGTTTGTTCAATCTTTTACGATTTGTTGTTTCCTATTGCAACGTAGGAGGTGTGGGTGTATCTTAGGTCACTTTGTAAGATCGGATGTCATAGGTCATGGGCCACATGTAGTCAGGCCCGTGCATGGGCACAATATCGCATTAGGGCTTGGCGTCACGGCTCCTGGGACACCTGAAATTTTGAAACCAAATGAAACAAATAAAAATCTCTACAAAAATTAGAAGTTTAGAAAATGCCTAAGTAATTTTTATAATACTAGAAAATAGAATAAAAGGCTCTCCTTGTGTGATTATTTCTTTAATTTATTTCTTGGTATTTCTAGAATTTTGAAATTATATTTTACAAGATATTTAATTTGGATTTTAAATTGCATTTGACTTTAAATTCCCTAGAAATTCCTAAACCTAGAAAAGGGTTCCTGCAGCAAATCAGTTTGGCATGCAACCCTGAAAGTGACTGGCACAGGATTCCGCTTTAAGGATAACTACCAGTCAGTCATCCGCAAAGCCCTTCAATACCTCAGCCACAAGCATAAAAGACCCATGAGCCTTACCGACCTACGATACTTTCTCCCTTTGAACCATGACCGTCATAGCTGGAAAGCTTGCATCGACGGTCTGGATGCAGAAGAGACTGACCCAATAGTCGCCTCCCTGAACCGCTACCTTGGCCGATCAGTTGCGGCTCATCATATGACGAGCGCAAAAGGTCGAAGAGGAGTGCGATGGATTACACATTTGGCTCATAGAGACGGAAAGTCCGAGCCGCATATGCCTATCACCGTGCCACCAAAGCTGAAACCGCCCACAAGCTCGTGGAAGACCGAGATGCCCACACCATTGATGAATTATACATCCCCGGTTATGTAGCCAGCAACACCCTGCAATTTCCCAAGGAAACCAAGCCCTACGTCTCACTAGGATTTCCAGCTACTTTGAGTGGTAAACGGATGTTTGCCGTCACACCACTGTCCACAGAAGCCATGAGCGACGGGTCCACCCGTGTTTCCCACGACGACGAAGGAGAAATTGTATCCCTGCACCTGGCCCAGCCAGGCCGCAAGGAAGAAGGAACCGACACCACGGTTTCGTCGCCCACCAAGTCCCCCATCACCAATCTAGAGGACACTGTCAAATGAGAATTCAATAGAACCTCAAATCAGTTGTCAGGAATGTTGAAGTCAACCAGAATGAAGGAGTAGAGGCCCAAAGTAGATGCAGTAGTAGTAGTGGTGCTAATAGTAGTAGTGGAAGCAGTAGGAGTAACAGTAGTACTAGTTGTTGGAATTGTACCCCTAGTCGTCCCACCTATTAGTATAGCTAGTAGTACCGCCCACCTATCGTATGAGTGTACCCCCGGTAAGTATGTAATGCCACCATGTTTGAGCGGATTGATTGCTTTCTTTTGGATCTTTGATTGTGTGATGTTGTGTGCTCTAAATACACAAGGAACACGAATGCAATGAATATATATATATATATATATATATATATATATATACACGCGCGTATAGGAAGCCTTTTTTCGACTCGCGGGTGTAGTTACTCCCTTGTTTGTATCTCACAAATTAGAGGGTATCTCTTTATACTTGGGGTCTCTAAAACAAGTATGTACACATACTTGATTTTTAAAAGTTGTATGTGAACATACTCATATTTTTATACGAGGATACATCAAGTATATGGACATACTCATTTTTTTCATGGTTGTCACTTTGTAAATTCTTATTTTAGTTATGTGCACATACTCAAAATGATAAATGGGTATGAACACATACCCAAGGTGGTTTTTCAAACATGAGAGTAACATTTGATCTGATTTAATTCTTATTTTTCTTATTTTTATAACCTTGTAAGTATAGGTTATAAAAATAAGAAAATTAAGAATTAAATCAGATCAAATGTTAATAAGGTAGATGATCAACCTTAGCTAACCACTGCATCCAGAATACCATGTCGATCCGTGCCCCTAATAGGATACGGAACCCAGCCGCTGCAACTTAGCCCATGCCTAGAACCCTATAGTACAGATCAAGCCCACTATACACAAGGAACCCGACGTCACTATACGAACATACCCGACCGCATCCAGAAGACATGCCCAACAAATGACAAAACCTCGCACTCCGTGTAGTAAGCCAACCACACTAGGCATGCTGCCCAGCCACCTTGACCATCATAACCCACTAGAAATCTTAGTGAGCCCTAACCCATAGGACCCAGGCTTATCGCACAAGTTTCCCACTGTTATACCCCTCCAATGAAAGGACCCAAGTACCAGTTGTCGAAGTACCAATCGACCAACCTATAGTCCTTGCGAATACTACCCCTTCACCCAAGACCTTCCATCTTCTCGGAAGCTCCACCCTCATGGCAACCACCAATCAACCTTAGCTCACAAGCGACTATAAGCATGAACCCGGTTTCCCTGAACACCTTTACATTACAATGAGCCACCTAGGATTTGTCCCTGCTATGTCGTAGAGAATATGTAGATTCAACATGCTGAATTGTATAGTCACAGTCTACATAGGTCCCAACCTGCTTTACCAAGAGATGCACCCCTTTTGCGCGACAACTATTGGTTCTTCCTTCCAAGACACTTTTCAGATCGCCGCCTATAAAGTGTTGAAGGTGTTGAAGCTATTTTGCCGGAAGTACGAAATACCCCTTGGTGGCACCAAAATGAAATATTTCCCTCCTACCGACTTAGAATGACTCATTTGGAAAATCAGCCTAGATATACAAACCAGAGCAAAACCTGGTGAGCATGCTTCCATCCTAGCATCCACCACAAAATACCTCCACACACTAGACAAGTTGTACAATCTTCACGTTAAGATTCTTGCAGCCCGCATTCAGCACGGAGTTGAGACCTGCTATATTGCCATGCTCGATGACAAGTTGTACGATCTCCAACTCGATGAAGAAAATGCCCGGACCGCCACGAGAAAAAGGCACCATGCTGTCATCTCGTCATCTTATTCAAGATGAAGAATGCTCCCTCATGACAATTGCGCCGTCTTAAAAAAAGCCCCGATAGCCTTAGCCGTCGCCTGGACCGAAGAAGCGAGACTCTATAGGAATCTACAATAGAGAATTCATCGAGACCGGAGTGCAAATGGTCCCACCGACCCCAATCCCACTAAGCAGTAGTTTTAGTAGTGTAGTTGTGTTGCCTGCACTTGCAGATGTATAGTAGTAGTACCATTGTATCGTTTGAGTTAGTCATTGTTTTCTCTAAAACCAGTAACTAAATACGTTAAGACCCCCAGGTTACAATCTTTAACTAGGGTAGGACCCTACTAAAATTTTTAAATAACAATAATAATAATAAATGAATAAATTAGTTAAAAAGTCGTCAAGTAGACCTTACCTGAACTTGTCCCGTTTACGACCATCTTCTCCCCTTCTTGAAACCAGTCCAACCTCCTCTCCATTTGGGCCTAGCCCATTCCTCCCATCTCCACCTAAGCCCACTTCTCCATCTATATTCTCCCCGTTTCATGTTAATTGAGCCTTGTATCCATACCTAACTCCACCCGTCTTCTTCCTCAATGACCCTACCTCTCCGGCCTCCGGATTATTCTCTAACCGATACCACCACTCCCATCATACCTAGAGTATTGATTTATCCTGCCCATCCCTCCACTAGCCACCACGGTGACCTTGTCACCTCCACCAAAGAGATATAGAACAAATTCCCCATCAAAGTCTCGCATCAATTCAACAGATCCGATCCACTCGGTCTATTGATTTTGCTCGTGTGCCGGAATATACGCCCCATTCCCGCACTTTTCACCACCATGCCTTCCAATCGCACCGAGACTACCACCACTCTTGGCCAAAGAATACACTCCTCTCTCGGCCTTGTCGTACCGCTCATAATTCCCGCATCAACGCCTCGTCGCATTGTACCCTAGGCACCCGCGTAGTGCCATCGTCTCAACAACACCACCCCAATCATCTACGCAACCATAAAAGGCTCCTCCTCCTTCCCCATCTCCTAGCAAACCAAAACAATCCCCACACCTCCACTTCTCTTTCATGATTGGTGTGACAGGCCCGATTTTCACCAAATATGAGAACCGTGCCTTTGTATCTCATAGTCACTCCTAGGAGAATGACTTGTACATCCAACACAATTGAATACCAAAATACCAAAAAAAGAATATGAAATTAGATAAGAAGCAAGAAAAAATATTATTCCAAAGTGAATAACATCAACAACATCCGAGTATAAGGTCATGGCATGCGAGGCTAAGAAAACAATACATGAATACTAGTGGAAGCAAAACTCTAAGTATGGAAGCGGAAGCGAATCTTCAACTTGAACGGTAGCGGAAGTCCTTGTAGTGAATCCAAATTCACAAGCAACTTGACTGTAGGTAAAACCCCTTCTTCATCTTCAAATTTTTTCTAATCGAGTCAACGAAGTCTTGGAGTTGAAGAATGAACCACTAATGACTCGAAAAACAAAGTGCTAAAGCCTTGAGTACATAGAGTACTCAAGCAAGCCGCACTACCTAGCAACAATGTAATGCATGCTTGGATATTTCAAGGATAAGCAAGGGCTCGGCACCTAAAGCAATGAACCTAAAGTCTAGGGAGTCAATTTTTATTATCAAGTTCAACACACCTCCACTGTAACCACAGCTCGAAGCCGAAAGTAAAACACCTATTAGAGGGGAGAAGTAGTAAACTACAAGTGGATCTCGCAAGGTAAAGCCCATATCTAGGGCATGGCTATACATATAAATTATAACTCTGCAGAGTATATACACTTGTACCCACATGCAGTAAGCTCAACACCCATGCCACAGGACCAACCCAAGCACCGAGCTTACACTAGACTACTCACAAAGCATCGTCCGGCGGGGCCCGCTCCTCTAGGTCTAGGATCCGCCCAAGTGACAACAAAGGGTCCCGAAGGTTTGAAATGCTCGCCACCGGCCACATGGGGTATCCTCAACTCATGGGTCGAGACAACGCTCCAAAACCCACTAACATTGTCTCTTCTACTACGGCGGGCTAGCCGGTCCTCGACTAAGATCATGATCAAGCACCACCGACCATATAGGGACGTGTGGTGTGTAAGTAGGACCAAGAGAGGAATACACACAAGTAATGGTCCTCAAGCTATCGAGGCGAGTCACCAATCCGTCTCCTCCAACCAAAGTCGAGCACAACAAGTATCACCACCAAGAGGAACTTCATCAACTAGAAGCCCCTACACAACGAGTGTCCGCAACGAGCACTCTCCCAATAGAAACTCCCCAAAAGTCCCCTGTCACCTAGTCACCTACACTCGCCCTCGCAAAACATCCTATAGGGTTACTATTATAGAACTCAACACCTAAGAAGCACCTATAGTTATTTAACACATAAAACATGTATCTCAAGTGTGGGTTCAATTAAGCAACTAAGCATGCTAGTAAAATATCATCTATAGAGCATCCTAGGGCAATAGTGGAAAAGGTGGCATAATATGGCATAGGTATGATTCTCGAGCATCAGTAACAATTTCATATGCATGAGCTCATATTATGCAATTGCTAAAGTAGGAGCAAGAGTGATGAAGGATGTGTCTTACCGTAAAAACGGGTCCAATAATAGATTGGTGTCCTCATATAGCTTTGTTAGGTATCCACAATCTTCCGGTCATCCGAATCCACTGTCAACCAAAGTTTAGGTATAGTAAGCGGAGGTCGGCAGGGGGATGAGCTTCTCACCATGGACCTCATGGAGGCATCCTCAACATCGAGGAACCAACAGTAGTGATGAGCAGCCTCGTCGAAGCTCCACAAGCGGTGGTGCTCACCGGGACCACAACCAAGCAACAAGGTCACAAGTTCCACACACCAAAGAAAAGGGTTTGCTACTCGCAGAGCTATAGAAGCGGGCGACCGACCCAGGACTTCATTGGAAACCCGCCGGCGGTGAGGGAAACCGAGGCATAAAGGGGAAAACCGGCGAAGGCAAGGAATTCGTAGGCAAAACTCGATGGTGATAAGGGCACGAGCTTCAGGGCATCCTAGCGTAGATCTATTGCACGCTTACTGCGGCTCGACGGCAGAGGAGCACCGAGCTCATGCCACCGGCCATGGTGGCTAGCCGAGCCACAATGCGAGCATGGCAGGGGCTCGAAAACCAAGAGGAAAATATCCATGAGAAAGTGGGGATGGAGGAATGTTCTCACCACGGGTCGAGGCTGCATCTTGACGATGACGACTAGCCGGATTCGAGGAAGAACGACGATGAAGACGATGATGTTGGCTCCCATGGCGGCTGGTGGCTAGTGAAGGTGACAACTTCCTCGTTCCCGTGACGGAGAATAAAACAAAGGCCCGAGTCGGAGAGAAATTGTGCGGCGCACAGCAGAGAGACGGGAACGGAGGCACTCGAAGTGCGGTGCTCACTATTGAGGATGAAACTTTCCTTGGCTTTCCCATCCTCCCTTCCGCCTAATTTTCTCGAAGGGGACAAGCCCACCAACTATAGCATCACACGCGGAACATGTAGGCTGCACGGAGGCTCGTTGGCGAGCACCTTCTTCTACAACGGCCATGGCAAGGCGGCGACATGACGACTAGGTCAGCTCGTGGCCACCCGGTGAGGGCACGTAGCAAACCAGCCTGCCACGCCTATAAAACAAACACGGTGAGGGCACAGTATTTCAAGTTTTCCCCTTTCTCTCTCGGGCTTCCCACCATGGCTGCCTCCAGCCAAACTACGCCGCATCCCAACAGCCCCTCCCCAATATTCCACCCCGGATGGACACATGAGAGCAAGAGCTACCAAACGCCCAACATCCGGCCTACATCCCACTCTCCTCACGCGCGGATTTGAGCTCCTAAACCGGCCATGTGTGCTACCAAAGGAAGAAGAATGTGAGTTTTGCAATTTTGCACTTAGGCCCCTTCGATTCCTCTAAATCTTGCCTCTCAACCACTCCGGTGCACCACAGACCGTAGACCAAGCCTATAGGCATGGTCCGGAGACTCGTGGACCTATTCCATGATTTTTCCACACAAAAATAATTCCAAAAATCCTAGGAAAATCCCGGACCCTATGGTTTTACACTTAAGTACTTGATCTTTCTTCCTAGCCTATTTAGGTCCTAGATTTTTATAAAACCCCCTAGGCAAGTTTCCGTATTTACAAATAGGTCCCTCCCTACTTGCTATTTTTACATATAAGCCCCTAGGATTTCCAAATAGCAATGTTTTGGGCAATTCTTGCGCTCACGTGAAAGTCCCGACACGTGGAACCCAATGCCACCCATCATAAACCCATTCCCACCTAGATTCCTAGTTAATCCCCCTTGACCCTTATCTCCATCATTCGAATTCCGATTCGGACGCTTCTCTCACCATTAATCCCCCGGTAAGATCCAAGCATGTCGAAACCAAGTCTCATATATTAGACCTTATCCTCTCAACCTCTAGTACCCTAGATCCTTCTACCTAGTATACACCAGGTCCCCAAACCTTCTATTCGACCATATTTAAATCAACCCGATTCTTATCCGGTTTTACTTGGATTTATTCGACTCTTGTTTATTTTATTTTATTTCTTTTTTGCTAGTATTACGTACCGTAGCAAATGAAGGATCCAGATGAGTCTAACACTAGAGACAAGCCCAAAGGCCCAAGTCTCGGGAATGACTCCGACGTCGGATGCGCAAAGACAAAAACCTCAACTATTACGCAATATAGCGACACCGGACAAGCTCTAATTGTCCTTCATCATATTTGTCCTACATGCACAAGTTATAACCTACTTATGGCCACCTTCTAGAGCTTGTATTATTACCTAATTTGTTAAATGGTAAACCTGTTGTAAATACCATAAGACCTCCTCGCTTGCATACCCGAATACGAGTGTAACCCCATACACTCCGACATTAGATGCCTAATGTTCATGAAATGCTCCTTCGTGTAGTGTGCATAGGAACCCCGTGGTGATGGCCATCGTCGCACCATTATCAATTAAATTTACTTTATGGGATTAGTTGTGTATGTGAGGATATGGTGGTGTGAGTTGATGCATGGGAACTAGAAATGATGGTTGATAGGAAATGTGGGATGGTGAGAGTGGATGGGGGTGAGGCTCCGATTGTGATTTATGGAATGAGATAATGTGGTATACACCTCTCGTGGATGAGCGCTCGCCCTGCCATATAAGGATCGGTTCTTTCACCAGAACTTGATGATTTAGTATAACCATGGAACCTGTAATGGGCATGACCTACCCTTTTTGTGTATGTCTATGGCAAATAAGACCGCCCGGTGTAGGTAGTTGTTGAAGGACAGGAGTAGGTCCCCGGATCGCAAGACCCTCCTAAGTCCATGGCGCGAGGTGCTCCTAGTCACTCACAATGGATTTGTACATAGCGTACCGGGAATCGGAAGACATTATGTTGCTCCCTCATGAGGAGAGCATAGCTCATGGGTAAAGCGTACAGCCTCCGAGAGTGTAAAACCTATCCGATAGTCCGTAGTCACTGGTCCGGCCCTTCAAGATCTAGACTCACTCGATTAGTGTTAGTATAATCCTTGATGAGAAATTGGTTGATAGTTGATTGGATAGATGATGATGATACTGGCTGGTGAGCGAGGAGTCGTGACCGTTGGTCGAAGGGTCATCTTCAAAGATGGGAACCTGCGATTGAGGATATCTCCCCTAGGGCCAAACCACTAAAATATTGATTAGTTTTTTCCCCACTCCTTGATATCTCTTCTTTGGGAACTCGCATGCTTACTCGCTTCCACAAACACCGAACCTATATCATATCCTTGCTATAGCCTCAATTGCATGCTTATATCCATTGTGTAGTGTTAGGGCTTGCTAAATACCTTCCGTACTCATGGTTTTCTTTTTTGGTTCTTAGTCATGAGATTCGCGAAGATGAACATTGTTAGGCTTCGTCGTGCACTCAAATATTGCTCGTGGATTTGATTTGGATTTCAGAGTGAAGCTCTACTCTCCACTCGTAACTAGTAAATGATTGGTAAGCCTTCCGCTATTATCATATTTTTAGTATTTGTATGAATTTTGAGAAGTTTGGAGTGTGTACCAACTACTGATCCAGAGATTGGTACATGATGCATAGTACATCCAAGTAATGGGGTGTGACAGCTCCCCTACTCTATATATATAAACCAATTCTGTTCACTCCAATTATCATGTGAATTCTTTATGCTTTCATGGTATTTTTTAGTGGTTCGCCCCTCTAACACCAGCCATTGATGTGCTAGCCTCTTCCCTTGGTGACCCTTCTACCTCGCCTACCCACCTTGAGGCTACCAAGTTCGTTGCAGCCCAACTCCAGGAAGCCTAGGGTGAACTCAATCACTTGAGGAAACTTGTGATGCTCGAATCAAGCTTCTACTGGACACCTTTTAAGCCTATGTGAAAGCTCCGTCTGCAATCACAGCCTCTTCACTATATGCGCCAGCGGCCACAGTTTCCAACATTAAGATAGTGATTCCCATCATCATTGATCTCAGCTCCACTAACTATAATAAGTGGAAGGATTTGTTCTCAATACTCTCGACAAGTATGAACTTTCGAACCATATCTTGGATCACATCAATGACAACACAATGCCAAGTCTTATTGGATTTGCTTGGACTGTATGGTAAAGTTATAGATCTTTAGGACCATCACCATGGAGATTATGGAAGTCATATCCAACCCGCTCGGTCCTTTGCATCTTTTTTGGCTATCCTCCAGAGTACAAAGGCTACAGTTGTCTCTCGAATCAATATTTGCACCAGTATCTCACATCATGTCTCGTTCGATGAGTTCCCTTTTCAGATCCAACAGCCATACCATCCTATTTTGATTTCCTAGAGTTGAATATTAACAAGGCAGTTCTTCTAGTTGGTCACCCCTTTCGGCTCCCATGCTTCCCCTACCTCACCGCACGTTGCTTCTAGCACGATCAATGGTCCCTTCATGTTGCATGCTCGTGACTTGGGAGAACTTTTCTCTCTGACCAATGCCAATAGTTGGCCATGCACACCCCCTTCATTCCACACAAAATGCAACGCAACAACGGCCAGACCAGCCATCCCCACACACGGACTCCAAATCTGTTTCAGCCCCTCACATAGCTTTGAACC
Source organism: Chloris gayana (assembly GCA_031894775.1). Classification (NCBI taxonomy): domain Eukaryota; kingdom Viridiplantae; phylum Streptophyta; class Magnoliopsida; order Poales; family Poaceae; genus Chloris; species Chloris gayana. The sequence continues at coordinate 15,634 of JAUNZO010000036.1, forward strand.
CCTCTTTTAAAATAAGCCTGCAATAGCATCTCGTATTTTTCTGTAATAGCGGGCACAAAAATTTTTGCTATTACAGGCTTGAGTCGCTGACATCATCGTGGCCAATGCTATTGCAGGCTCCACTGTAATAGCGGGCGGTGATGATATCAGCGATGACCGATATTGAAAATAGCTAGTAATAGCGAGCACAATGATGTCATCACTGACCGATATTGAAAAAAACCCAGTAATAACGGGCATAGTGACATCATCTTCAGCCCGATATTACTGCGCACCCTCAGCCCAATTCGAAGCCTATATCAGCCCGCTTGTATATATAGTCACTAGGGTTTCAGAAAATCCACGAAGTCCCAGCTCCTCCCAGCTCTCACCTCCCGTCGCCTCCCACATTCCTCTCTCTCTCTCTCTCTCTCTCTCTCTCTCTCTCTCTCTCTCTCTCTGCCTTCACCTCCCCGACACGCTGCCACCGTCGGCCTTCCCGGCGCATGCCGCGCACCCCCATCGCTGCCCCTCCCCGGCGCCGCCCCTCCCGAGTGCGCCCCCGTCGTCGCCTCTCCCCGACACGCCGCCACCGCCGGCCTCCCCAGCGCGCCCCGTCGCCGCCCCTCCACGGCGCCCCCCGTCGCCGCCCCTCCCACGGCGCGAGGTGCTGGGAGGACGCGCACCTCCGACTAGCTTGCCGGATCCATGGTGGGTGGTGCCGGATATGCCCGTTGCTTCAACATCGACGACCGCGGGCTCGCCGGATCCGGCCGTCCCTTCGACATCGGCGGCGTGGACGACTGCGGGCTCGCCAGATCCAGCCGCCCCTCCGATGTCGGCAGAGCGGGTGGCCGCGGGCTTTCCAGATCCGGCGGCCGCTTCGACGTCGACGGCGTGGGTGGCAGCAGGATCTCCGGATTCAGCTGACCGGTGGCGCGGGCGTCCGTGGGCTCGCCGAATCCAACCCCCTTCTTCCGGAGCATCGGTTCACAATGGTTCTGCTGGGCGGGCGGCGCAACGCCGGCAACGGGCTCACGGTGGGCTGGGCCTAAGGCGGGCCCGGTGCCACGTGTTTCTTTTTTTATTTTCCTGTACACTCAGTAGTATCGGGCGTTTTGCCCGACATTGCTTTTGCCCGAGCTACAATAATGTTTGCAGGCTCAGATTCCAGTAGTGGTTGTCCCATAATTTTCCTACAAGCTTTAGGCCACCTACCACACTAGAGCTAGCAACGCAATGTCTGTCACCCTCGTCCTCTCCTCATGACGACATAGATGCATATGTCACAGGCACGTGCACAAACGTGTCACGCAGTTTGCCCACTAGACGTCTTGTCGATTGAATCAATTCGGAATGACCGCACCGTGGTCACGTAAATGAAGGTTGGTTACCACCACCGACAGAGACCATTGCACTACAAGAAATCACATGAGATTGACAATTTTGTCGTTAATACTTATTAGTGAAAAAACACCTTTAGTGACAATTTTTTTGATCTATTGAATCAGTTCAGAATGACCGCATCGTGGTCACATAAAGGAAGGCCGGTTTCCACCAACCGATAGATACCATCACACTACAAGAAGTGACAGGAGAGCGACAAAAAATGTCACGAATTTCATCCTTAATACATATTAGTGGCAAAAACACCTTTAGTGACAAAATGTTTTGGTTGCCAATTGGGCGTCTTTAACCATCGCTTGTGATATTCTCAACTGGAAAAAAAACATCACTTGTGATAAAATAAGTGTCCGCTAGTAAAAGGTTATGACCAAAGTTTCCATCACAAATTTGTGATAGAATAAATTGTTGCAAATTTTCACTAAAACTCTAGTTTCAATATGGTGTGGCGCTAATATAGTTCATCCAATGTGGTGCTACTTGTTCCAGTTTTATCATCTAAGAGATTATTCTGCTAAATAATTGTTAGCTCTTGGATTCATGCTAGTTTTAGGAAAGGTATACCTGATCACTTCTCAATCTACTAATGTTGAAATCTAGAGCAAGACTCCAAATTTACATTCTAGTAAATAACAATAAGGTAGTTTGTTACTACACAATTAATGTGTGACAAATTTGGTGAGAATGCTGGAACGACGCAAAATTGCCGCAGGAAAAAGAAAAAAATAACACAACAATCTAGGTATGAAATAGGATTCTAAGCATTGGAATTCAGCTATAAATATTTCTTTGTTTACAGTCCCTTTTGCTCACCATCCCAAACCTTCCTTGTTGTTGCAGCCGCAAACCATGTCTAACAAGCCAAAGGAACATTCCTGTTATGTTGAGTCCATTGTTAAGGATGTTGTCGAGAAAGTTCCACCAAGGTGGAATTTGCGACGCCGCGCAAGGAGTGAAGAGTGTTCTCTAGATAAATTATCTTTGAAGCTAACAGAAAATGAAATAAATGAGGACATGTATTCATTGACTGGCTAGATTCCACGCGACCACCCTCGACGCAGGCCGGTCGCCATACAAAAGATGCTTGATGTAAGATTCTCTCTCTAGCTCTCTCTCTTTCTCTCCCTCACTATGTACCTTTTATTTTTTATTATACTCGATTAGTCTTTTTTATATTCAATTAATATCCTTACTAAAATTAATATATTGATTTAATATCTTCTTAGTTTGTATATATTGATTAACATAGTGTATCTAGTGTGTCCCCTCCTGCTAACCCCGCATTATGGAAGGTGTTATACAAATATTGGGGTTAAAGTAGGTAAAAATACGGAGGACCAATAGCAAAACGTGGAATAAATGGGAACACAGGACGCAAGCAAGGATGTGACAGCTTCAGCTTTGCTCTTAGCGCATGTTTTTCAAATCAGCCGCCAGCAATGGTATATGTATGGCTGCAAAGTTATCAACACACAATATATCCGATTTCAGGGTTTGTTAGAACATAACCTTTAAATGTGCCCTTTCTTGCAAATCGTCCCATGGTCTCGTGTCAGATTCTATATTTGCGGACATGACCCTGCCTGATGATCACTGTCCTCGGTCCATAGAAACCCAAAGAGAGTGTGATTGCAGTGATGGAAGGTTGATTAATTAGGACACAATGGGTTCATACATGGCCCAACGGGAATTGGGAAGCAACCATAGACGTGCCATGCTCTCTTCTATGCTTCATTCCACTGCACTCCACTAAAATTATAATGTGTATCCTCTATTCTAGTTAGCTTTGTAATGTAGGAAACAATTCCTTACCTTCCTTAGTTAGTACCCTATTTCTTTAGATGTTAAGTTTGGTAGTTTATCTTTCCAATTCGAATTAGGGTAGGAGTCCTGATTTCTTCCCATGTAATAGCCTTTATATATAGAGCAATAGAGTCCATAAAAGTTGCCAGTTGCAGCACCAAAATTCAGATTGCATCTCTTATTTTTCTCTTGTGAGTTTTGTGTTCTTGGCCGTGATCTCTCCGGTGATGTGCGCGTCGTTACTCCGGCGAGATTCCAACAAGTGGTATCGGAGCTAGCTACAAGCCTAGGCGATGGCTAGTGATGACAAGAACAACGCCAAGGATGCAGGGCGAGACCTCCGCAGACGGCGTCGTGATCCAACGGGTGATTCGTGAGGTTGGAGGCGGGACTAGCTACCCCACTCTCACCAAGACCAATTACTCCGATTGGGCGCTCCCGATGAAGGTGAAGCTCAAGGTGCGGGCGTTGTGGAACGTCATCGAGAGTGGTGGCGTTGATGCCCAAGAGGAGATGATGGCGCTTGACGCCATGTGCGGTGCGGTGCCTCCGAGAGATGGTGCCGACGATCGCAAAGAAGGAGACGGCCAAGGAGGCTTCGGACGCGATTGCGACCATGAGAGTCGGGACAAATAGCGTCAAGAGTTCCACAACGCAACAGCTTGCGCCGGAAATTCGATGTCACCGCGTTCGATGGAGGCGAGACCGTCGAGGACTACGCGTTGCGCCTGAAAAACATGGCGGCGCATCTCGCCACGCTCGGCAAGGAGGTCACGGATCCCGTGATCGTCGCAAAGATCCTCCGCACTCTGCCACACCGCTTCAAGCAGATCACGATCGCGATCAAGACACTATCGGGACGTGTCGACCATGTCGGTCGCCGATCCGGTCGGGAGGCTCAAGGAGGCGGAGGAGGCGTTTGAGGAAGCGTCGTCGTCGCTACAGCACGAGGGAAAGCCGTACCTCACGGAGGAGGAGTGGGACGCTTGGAGGAACAAACGCGAGGAGGAGAACCACTCCGGCGGCAGAGCGAGAGGAGGTGGCGACGCGAATAGATGAGGAGGTAGACGGGGATGAAGCCGCGGGCGCGGCGGGTCGTCGTCTAGTGGGCCACCGAAGTCAAACAGGCCTACCGGCGACGAATGTCGGCGCGGCGGTAAGATGGGCCACCGGGCTCGCGAATGTAGGTCGAAGCCCAAGAAGGAGCAAGCCCACGTCACGCAAGATGAGGAGGAGGCCTCGTTCGGCTCGTGACGGCATCCGCGACCCTAGACTCTACCCCACCGCAACCTGCAAGCGCATCATCGGCGTGGTCGTCCGCTAATGTCGCCCTGCAGGAGGCAGGCCGGATCAAGGTGGCAAAGCCATCGTGTCCGGCGGTACGCGGGCGCGGTGATGAGGAGGCGTGGCGCCGGCACGAGCGTTTCGGCCATGTCAATATGGCGGTGCTCGGGTAGCTTGCTCGGGAGGAGCTAGTGCGCGACCTACGAACCCTACGAAAATCGGGCAGGTTGGTCATCTATACGAGGCGTGTCAAGCCGGGAAACAAAGGTGCACCTCGTTTCCGACACGAGCACGATACCGGGCATAGAAACGTCTTGAGCTGGTACACGGCGATCTCCGTGGGCCTATCCGTCGGCGACACCCGGAGATAACTAGTAGTTTTTGCTGTTGGTCGACGACCTAAGTAGGTACATGTGGTAGCCGCGATTCCTTCTAAGGATCGTGCGGTGGCAGCCATCAAGGAGATCCAAGCGCGGGCGAGAGGCGAGTCCGGCGTCAAGCTGAAGGCACTCCGGACTGATCGTGGTGGCGAGTTCACCGCAATGGAGCTCACGGAGTACTCGTGTGGGTGAGGGTGTTCATCGCCAACACACCGTGCCCTACAGCCCGCAGCAGAACGGCGTCGTCGAGCGCCGGAATGGCACGGTGGTGGCCACAACGAGGAGCAAGCTCAAGGCGAAAGGGCTCCCCGGCTGGTTCCGGGGCGAGGCGGTGAACACCGTCGTGTATGTGTTGAACCGGTGCCCGACAAAAAGTGTGAATGGCATGACCCCATTCGAGGCGTGGCACGGGAAGAAACCGACGAGTGCACCACCTCGGGACATTCGACCGCATCGTCTACGTTCGGAACACAACGCCGCACTCGAAGAAGGTCGACGATCGTGGTCGAAGATGATCTTCATCGGCTACAAGCGCGGTTCAAAGACGTACCGCGCCTACGATCCTATCGCGAAGCGTGTCCATGTGACACGCGACGTGGTATTCGACGAGCAAACCCGGTGGGACCGGGGTGCTAGTGGTGACGACGGTGAACCGGTTGGTGGCGACAACGTGTTCATGGTGGAGTACACCACCTTGGGACAAGCTGCACCGGTGGTCGACGAGGCGGTTGAGGAGCCCGAGGGAGATGCGCCGGGAGAGTTGTCGCCGCCTCCGGGTGCAGGGGTAGGGGAGAAGGAGCCCGGCTTGTCGGACGACGGCGACGATGACAACCTCAATGCCGATCACGACGACGACACGCCTCTTCGGTTTCGCAGCATCAATGACATCATCGGGCAAACCTCACCACGTGGATTCGCGTCGCTCGCACTAGTGATGGAGGAGCTGCACGCGATGAGTGCCGACGAGCCTGCCTCATTCGCGGAGGTGGAGCGAAGTCCCGGCTAGAGGAAGGCGATGATGGAGGAGATGGAATCCATCAAGGAGAACGACTCATGCTATCTCGCCGACCTCCCGCCTGATCGTAAGGCGATCGGAATGAAGTGGGTCTTCAAGGTGAATAGTGACGAGCACGAGGCGGTGTCCAAGCACAAGGCACGCCTCGTGGTGAAAGGCTATGCACAGCGGCATGGTATCGATTATGATGAGGTGTTCGCGCCGGTAGATCGTCTCGACTCGGTGTGCCTACTTATCGCCCTCGCGACGCACGAGGGGTGCGAGGTGCACCACGTGGATGTCAAGTCAGCATTCCTGAATGGCGACCAGCGAGGAGGAGGTTTACGTCGAGCAGCCGGCCGGCTTCGTCATCACCGGCAAGGAGCATAAGGTGCTCAAGTTGCGAAAGGCATTGTACGGCCTACATCAAGCACCGCGCGCTTGGAACGTGAAGCTTGACGACACTGCGTCGTCGCTCGGTTTTAGGAGGAGTCGGTCGAGCATGCTATCTACGTCGGGCAGAATGACAATGCTCAACCGGTGGTTGGGGTCTACGTCGACGACCTTGTGATCACCGGCTCGAGCTCCGGCAGCATCGGGGCGTTCAAGGAAGAGATGGCGGCCGCGTTCAAGATGAGCGACCTCGGCTTGCTTCACTACTACCTCGGCATTGAAGTGAAGCAAAGCACGAGGGGGATCTCGCCGAGCCAAGGTGCCTACGCTAGCAAGATTACTGGAGAGGAGTGGCATGGATGGGTGCAATCCCTACCAAGTACCCATGGAGACGTGGCTAAAGCTGAGCAAGCTCGGTGAGAAGCCACCGGTTGACGCCACCGAGTACGAAGCATCGTGGGGATTTGAGGGACCGAGTGAACACTCGCCCCGATCTTGCTTTCTCGGTTGGCTATGTTAGTCGGTTCCTGGAGGAGCCGCGGGAGGATCACCTTGCTGCTGTGAAGCACGTCCTGCGCTATGTGGCGGGAACCAAGAATTGGGGCCTCCGGTTTGAGAGGAAGAAGGAGAAGGAAGCCCGGCTGATAGGATTCAACGATAGCGATTACATCTGGAGATGTTGATGCTAGCAAGAGCACAACAGGTGTGATCTTTTTCTCACCAATAGCCCAATCACCTGGCAATCAAAGAAGCGAGAAGGTGGTGGCGCTGTCTAGCTGTGAAGCGAGTACATTCAGCTGCGAATGCGACATGTGAAGCATTATGGCTCACTCGGGTACTAGAAGAAGTGCAAGGGAAGACGCCGAGTGTGCCGATGTTATTCATGGACAATAAGTCCGCTATTGCTTTGACCAAGAATCATAAACTCCATGGACATACCAAGCGTATCGGGGTGAAGTATCACCTAGTCCGGGAGTCTGCAGAAGAGGATTTGATCAATGTGGAGTTCATTAGGAGCGAAGAACAACTAGGCGATATTCTTACGAAGCCGCTTGGAATGAGCTAAGATCAAAGATCGGTCCGATCAATGTTGAACAAGGCAAGGTTTAGGAGGAGATTGTAGGAAATAAATACTTACCTTCCTTAGTTAGTACTACCTCTGTCCCATTGAAAGTGTCGTTCTCGCTTCCCAAGAAGTCAAACTTTTTTAACTTTGACCAAAAATATATGCAAAAATATAAATATTTATTGAATATAATTAGTATCAATAGATAGATAATTGAATCTACTTTCATAATCAACTTATTTAGATATACAAATATTACTAATATTTTCTACAAATCTAGTCAAAGTTTAAAAAGTTTGACTGGCACGGAAACCATAGCAACACTTTCAATGGGACGGAGGGAGGGTATTTCTTTAGATGTTAAGTTTGGTAGTTTATCTTTCTAATTCGAATTAGGGTAGGAGTCCTGATTTCTTCCCATGTAATAGCCTTTACATACAGAGCAATAGAGTCCACAAAAGCTGCCTGTTGCAACACCAAAATTCAGATTGCATCTCTTATTTTTCTCTTGTGAGTTTTGTGTTCTTGGCCATGATCTCTCCGGCGACGTGCGCGTCGTTACTCCGAAGAGATTCCAACATGTAATGTGTATCATCTTTTCTAATTGCTAATATAGGAGCTAATTGATGATCTTATCGCCCATGGGGTTTGCATGGGGGTGTCGGGCCTGCCTGCTAGGGTGTGTTGATATCGCCTACTTACTGAGATTATATCTCACCCGAACAACTCATTTTTAATCTATAGTAAAAACAAGAGGAGAGGGGCATCACAGAATCAGATACTTTATTTATACTGATGAAACATGCAAGCATTAACAGACTGATATAGTCCCTTAGTTGATGTTTTGATAATGTTATGAGGACAAGAAGTTTATTAGTTCCCAAATGAGATAATATTCTCGACTAATGTTAAGAGGGAAAAAAGGATCAGAGTACTTTATACTAGTGGAAGATATACATCTCATGCCAAAACATGTCTATGCCTTATATTAAAGCATTTTAATGCATGCAGAGGCTTGTTCCTGGAGCTCCGCTGGAAGGTCTAACACCAGAAACTTACCCGCAGGCTCCCGAGAAGCATTAGCTGGCTGGTGGTGCGCAAATGATGATGATCTCAATGGTGACTGCTCTATTTGTTGCTTGTACTAATCGCAAACTATGACTAGTTTATCAGTGCAAGGAATGAAGTGTTATTTCGCAATTAGGGACACAAGTATGCTACTATATTGTTATCTTTCTTTGAAAAATGTGGAGGACAAAAAATAAAAACAAAATCTATCATTTGATGTTGCTTATGCTTGCCACCAATGGACCAATCTTCATTCCATCAAAGAATGGTTTATTGATTAGGTGACAAGGTTTTTCTATTCATTTGTGTTTTCATCTTATTTAGTTGTTAGTACTCCCTTACTAAATTGTTGTCGCCGTTGACTTTTTTGTTAAGTTTGACCATTTGTCTTATTCAAATAAAGTTTAACAAATGTCATATATTTTGTTGGAATATGCTTTATCACTAAAGAAACTTGAAATGTAGCATATTACTTTTTGTATTTTAAGAAATTTTTTGAATAAGACGAATGGTCAAACGCTACGAAAAAAGTCAATGGCGACAACAATTTAATAAAGGAGGGAGTATGTTTCAAGATCTTGCATCTTTTGTTTTTAATATTTCAAATAATATTTAGCAAGTTTTGAGATCGGTCCTAATATTGTTATTTAAAATTCTGCTCCATTTTTGTGAGGTTAACTAACCCACATGTGCAAGTATTACATGTAGGTACTTGAAAAATACTTTGAGGTGGTAAATTCAGAATATAATTAAATACTTTTTACTGCAAAAATGTATTTTCTGATAGCTGGAATATGCAAAATGTCTGAAGTTTCATTGGAAAAAGAAATATTAGTTTTGATATTGATGTGTGTAAATAGTCCTATTCACGCCACCCCACAGGAAGCATAGTCAATATATCAGAAAAACATCTTACAGACTACGTAGTGGTTAACTTCTAGAATCTAGAAAGGAGCTTCCATCGATTGTCCTACAGATGCACACTTGGAATCAGTTCCTGCATTATGCGTGCTGTTTACCCACGGAGCTGGCATAGATGTTTGAAGATGCTGTATTTTTGCTGGTGTTGGCGTTGTTGGCGTTGCTGTCATCCATATATAGACCTATATTGTGACTCGGTCCTGCCTAGGGAGCAATCAACAAATTAACTAGAATAACATGCTTGCATCTCCTCATAATTGAATTAATCGATGGAGGATTACTATGCACGTGTCGTCCTCTGTAATACAATAGGGTTCAGACAGCTGCGGAATTATTGTGTCACATCTTTCAAGCAAGGGCTCGGCCTGGAGCCAGATAGTTGGCCTCGCACTAACAATAGTTATTGCATCAAGCTTCACCTCGTATTGATATAACAGGATTAGATATTATGTTGTGTCTCGTCGCGACGCACTTGGATTTGCAGGGAACTGTCTGCAATTTTCCCTTATACTTTATTGTCTAGTTGATGTCGTTCTTCGTCTCTTGCATTGTCATGAAATAGAACGGGATCCGCTGCAATCTGCATTGTGTCCACTCTATCTCGATCATAAATGCGCACAGACGAATGGGAGAGTAGCAATCAGAAACCACAACACTCGCACTCTATGGGAGAGAGCAAATAAAGTTTATTGAAATAGGAGTTTTCTGGTCTAAAATAATGGTCATTATTTTTTTACAACTAATGGTTATTAGTTGGTAGATTTAATTTCATAAATTACAACTAATGACCATTATTGAGGGTACTATCGTCTCTATAATAAAAATTCATCATTATTAATAAGTTATAGTCAATTTTCCATACAACTTTACAATAATATATTTATTTAATAAGACTAACATATCCTTATTACTAAGTTAGTCAATTTTTAGTGCAGTTAAAAAATTATGTTAATAAAAAATTTATTAATTTTAGTATCTAAATGATCCTCTAAATAATGACCATTAATTGAGAGAAAATAATGGTCATTATTTTGGACTAGAAAACGACTATTTTGAAAAGGCGAATATTAGCTCTGCTTAAACCCATAGCAACCTGCTGTTCCTGAGCAGAACAATGAACCTGCACCACCAGATCAGTTTTACTCATCCTAATTCATTAGTATAAGGGAATTCAGTTATCCCAGACCAGAATATAGGTGCAGAAGTTCAGCACCAAGAGCCTGCACAGATGCAACTGATGGTAGATCAAAACCAGCAAGCTGCACAAGAACATCAAGGCATCAATTTAGAGCTTAACTTAGAGCCAGGAATTGAATTGAACAAACATGCAAGCTAACAGTCAAGTGCTTCTGATAATGCCACTGGTCCTGGAGGCTGGAGGACATAGAAGTTCAAACCAGTCTTGCCCAACTTAAACCTGGAGGACATTCACTACTGGAATTCAAGACTTTAATAACGGGCGAAAACAGCCTATAATATCGGGCAAAAAGCGCGCTACTATATGCACGTTATTAAAGATCGACTTGTTACAGTGTCGGACAAAACGCCCGCTATTGTTGTGGTAGAGGGGAAAATAAAAAAAAGAAAATAGGGCTGGGCTCAGCCCAGCCCGCTTTACGGCCCGTTGCCGCACGCCGACGCTGACCCGTGAGCCATCTGCCGGTAGGACCACCTGCGCCGGAGAGGGGCGAGGCGTGGCGGGGCAGCGGCTAGATCCAGCGTCGGGGAGCTGCGGTGCACGGTGGGGAGCCGGGTCCAGCCACTGCCTCGGCGAATCCGATGCCCGAAGGGGCGCTGTTCAATGGATTTGGCCGCCTCCTCGCCAGATCGATGGCGGGTCACGGTGCGGAGCCGAATCCAGCGGCGACGGTGAGGAGCCTCACCACCGGGGGAGGATGAGCACCGGCGACGGGAGGAGTCCCCGAGTAGAGTAGAGGCATGGGAGGGGCGGCGTGGTAGCGGAAGGTTGGGGAAGATCCGTCGGGGAGGAGCCTTGCCGCTGGTGGAGGACGAGCGCCGGCGACGGACGCGGTGCACGAACGAGCGCCGGGGTCGGGTAGGGAGAGAGAGAGAGAGAGAGAGAGAGAGACTTCGTAACCCTAGCGTTGTATATATACAAGCGGGCTGATATGGGCTCCGAGTTCGGCTGAGGGTGTACGAGTAATATCGGGCTCAAGATGATGTCACCAAGCCCGCTATTATTGGTTTTTTTAATATCGGTCCGACATGACATCATTGTGCCCGCTATTACTGGCCATTTTTAATATCGATCATCACCGATGTCATCACTGCCCGCTATTACAGTGGAGCTTGCAATAGCGTTGTCCACGATGATGTCAGCGACTACGTACTTGTAATAGCGAAAATTCTTGTGCCCGTTATTACTTGGAAAATGTGAGGTGATATGGTAGGCTTCTTTTGTAGTAGTGATTGTTGGAGAGGAACCAAGTATTCAGCAGGATGATGATAATAAGGAAAACCAGGGACAAGTGGATCTAATTATATAGATAGGCTTTATGACTTTTGCTAAAGAGAATGTGGCACTACTAGAATCGAGCCTGCAGTATCGGGCAAAAATGCCCGGTAATATCGGGCATCTCGGCCGATACTACCTAGACGTTATTAAAAATAGGAGACCAACAATAGCGGTAGAAACGCCCGCTATTGCTACGATGAACAAAAAATTAAAAAAAATAGGACAGGCTGGGCTTGGCCCAGCCCGCCTAGCCCGCCTCGGCGTCGACCTCGGGGCCACCTCCCCGCCAGCCGTGGCTTCCCAGGACCGCCTCCTCGCTGCATCCGACACCGGGGAGGAGCAAGTCACGGCGGGGAGCCAGATCCGGCTGCCTCCTCACCGGATCCGGTTCCGGGGAGTGGCGGTGCGGCGGGACGCCGGAATCCTGCCGGATCCGGCGGAGGGGAGTAGCGGGGAGATGGGGTGCCGTGGATCCGGCTACCTCCTCGCCCTCCGGGATGGCCGGCGGCACGGCAGCGGGGAGGAGCGCTAGGACACGCGTTGGGTAGGCCGGCGACGGGGCGCCGGGGTGGGGCGCCGGGACACCGCGTTGGACAGACCGGAGGCGCAGCAAGCACCACCTCCCGCTCCACCGCCTCGCCGCCGGAGTAGTGCCTCCACGCGACCTCCGCGCGGCCCATCAGCTCAGACCCCAGCAGCCATCGGCGCAGCGCCGCTGCGCGCCTCTTCCGCACCTCGAACACCATGCTCCTCCGCTCCACGAGCCCGTGCACGAACGCCGTCGAGCCGTCGCAGCTCGAGAGAGAGAGAGAGAGAGAGAGAGAGAATGGTGGCGGGGGAGAGAGAGATAGAAGGGTGGGAGCTGCTGGGAGAGAGACTTCGAAAATTTTCTAACCCTAGCTGGTATATATATATAAACGGGCCGATATGGGCTGTGAGTTGGGATAGGGTGCACAATAATATCGGGCCGACGATGATGTCACTATGCCCGATATTACTGTAACATTTTCAATATTGGTCATCGGATGACGTCACTGCGCCCGTTATTACTGGTTATTTTCAATATTGGGTGACGTTGATGTCATCATCGCCCGCTATTATAGTAGGCCCTGCGATAGCGTCGTCCACGATGACGTCAGCGACCACGTACTGTAATAGCGAGATTTCTAGTACCTGCTATTACTGGAAAATAGGAGATGCTATTGCAGGCTTATTTTGTAGTAGTGTGGTTGACCCTGTTTTTAAGTCATTCATGGTCAGGCCCAGGGCGCTGACAGAAGGAAGAGTCAATGCAGATTGTAAAAGGTTATGGGCAGCATACTTCCCACCCTATGATTTGTCTAAACCGACTGTAGATATCCCAGGAGAGCGAATGGCTTTCTTTACTACAATGCCGTTGTCGCCAGAAATGTCTGATTGGGCTAAGGGATTTTTATTATCTAGAGCCTAGGAGCTAATGTCCGCCATGCTTGGTCAGCAAACTAAAACAAGATTCAGTTTGCCAGATCCTTTACCAAAGTTTGTGCCATCTTCTTGGAAAATCAAAGAAATGGAGGACAACAAATCTGAGAAGAAAGCAAAAGCTGAGGAGAAAACAGAGGAGGAACTAAACATAACAACAGTCATCCCACAAAAGAAAAGGGAGAACAAGGTCTGCAGTCATACTACATCTTCAGTTCAGCATAGGAAGAAGGCCCGTGGAGAAATAGCTATTGTGGAATCTGAAGTCAGAAGGAGTTTAAGAATAAAGAATAGTAAGAAGGGTTTCAAAAGGAATACATGTTCAGATAGGAATTGTTTAGTTTCTAATAATGGACCCATTTGTTGGGGGCCTAGCGCGGAGTTCACCACGCCCTTTCACCCGTTGCTTTCCCCCTCGCGGAATGGCCCCAAGCCCCTCGTCTTTCTTTAATCGCTAATCCAAACAAGCCTAGTGAACACGCAGGAAACCATACGAAATGGAGGCAAGGAGACGACGAGAAGCGCCAGAACCGGCCGTGCGAAGCGGAACAACGCAATGCTCGAAGGAGAAGCCGTCAAGCTGGGTGGAGTGAAGCTCAAGCGAAGATCGGAAGATCAGGCAAAGCATTCCCATACAGAGCTCTCCAGCCTAGCGTCAGCCAAGCCGCCATTCACGCGCGTCGAGAACATTGTCCGGAATGCCCTCCGGAGTTACCGTCGCTCGGTAGTTCCGAGGGCATTCGGCTAGGGTAGGAAGGTCATGTAAAGTTGTGATTCCCCATGACTGTAAAAGAAGGCCAAGGGTCGTTTGTAATAGGACATCTAATCACCGAGTTAACTTCGCTATTAAGAGTTGTTACCTCGCCACCTATTCTTTTTACTTCGCATATTTCCGTATCTTGTGTTCGGTGTGCTAATTGCTATCTTACCTCAGCACTTAGCATACCAACATTGGTGCCCACCGTGCGTGAGCTCAAAGTTCAAGCTAACGATGACAAGATCCACAAGAACAGCGGCGGCAGCTGAGCCACTACAAGAGTTGCCAGCGGGACCGTCAGGAACCGTTTCGGCACAATCAAGTGTAGCTCAAAGGCCAACCTCGCAACAAGGCTAGAGACCGGAGCTGCTCCAGGTTGAGCAATCCCTGACCTCGGCAAACCCCAAAGACACAAGCGAGAGGACGCCAAGACAAGCAAAATCCAGTCAAGATGCCAGCTATCCAGGAAGAAAATGGCCGCGAAGACAGTAACAGCTCGGGCGACAGTTCTTCGCTTCCTCAAGAAGTGGAGAAGTTGCGAAGATATAATCAAGAACATGAGGAAGTATGTGGGAAACTTATGCAGGAAGTAGCACTAAGAGAAAAGCTGTTGCAAGAAAAAAGCGCTACTCGAAGAAAGACGCAAGCACGCATAACTATTAAGTGAAGTAAAGCAATTTTGTTCAAGGGCAAAGAAGAAGAATTCCACAAACCAAACAACGACAACAATCAAAAGTGATCCAGAGCCAGAATTTGGCCCAAACAACGAAGCAGAAAATCCCAGCTCCCGACGCGAAGTATTGCCTATCTGAAGATCTAGAGTCGTAACCTTCAACAAAGATTCACCGCTATCGGAGGGGCTGCAAAGAGCACCGTACCCTGAGCAGTTCAGAATGGGAACAATCCCCAAGTACAGGGGAGAAATAGACCCAAGACAATTTCTCATCAGCTATAAAGCAGCAATAACTTCGGTAGCCAAAGACGATGTAGCGCTGGCTAAGGTGTTCGCATGTTCCTTGGAAGTACCAGCACCCACTTCGTATTCCAGTTTGCAGCAGGGGTCAATCTACAACTGGGAGAACCTGAGGGACAAAGTAATTGCCAACTTCGGAGGGTTCATGGGTGCCCCAGAAGCGCTCGAAAAATCAGGCACATAGCGTAGCAGCCAAACGAATTGCTTTCATATTACTATAGAACATTTCTAAGGTTAAAATCTCAGTGCCCAAAAGTACCGGAGGAGTTAGTGATAGAGTATGCTATCCAAGGACCCCGTGCAAGCCCGCTAAGTTCGAAGTTCGCAAAGAAGCGACCAACGACAATACAGTACATGTGCAACAAGTTTGAAGAATAATGCCGATCAAAGACAGATTACAAGAGGCGAACTTCGAACCAAAAACAGCTCTACGAGCCCCAGAGCAACAGCTACGACAAGCAAGGAAAAAAGCGAACCCACAATACAGTGCACAGATCGGAGCAGTGAACAATATATAGAGCAAAAACAGCGAAGACAGCGATGCGCGAAGATAGCAGAACCAACAAAAGCTGGCATCCCAAAGCGGTGGCAAAGGAGGAAACTTCGTCAATCGCAACGACCAGCAACCTCGCAAAAAGCCATATTGCACTGTGAAGGCCACGTAGGGAACAAAACACTAGACTGCCCAAGGATAAAAGAGATAATGAGAATACTAGAGCTTGAGAAGAAGCACCATGTGAAGCCAACGGAGATAAATCACACCACAACGGGATATTGGCATCAGCAACCAATTCAGCAACCATGTGTTCAGACTCACTACTACCCACAATAGTCATACTTAAGAACAAATCATCATTTACAGCACTCGTAGTTCCAAGGAAACTCAACCTCGCACCACGCAAAGCAAGACAACAGAGTGGCATATTCAGAGCCACTTCCATTGCCACCGCCCAAAAACGAAGACGTGAGCAAGCAAGACACTTGTGCTCAACCACTGCCGGCAAAGGGATTCATTGGGATGATAATAGGGGGATCAAGTATTGATTTCGAAAACAAGAGGCAGCGAAGAGATTATTTCAGGATGGTAAACGTAGTTTTCATGGAGGGACCAATCAAAAAGTCTAAGTGGTCACACGTGTCTATGACATTGACAAAAGCTTACCTCCAATTGAAAAGCTACCGCATTCAGACGCATTCGTGATCGAATCTCACATCGACAAGTGAATAATTTTCCATGGCACACTACTGATAATGGGATATACTGACCAAGACTTGGAACCATCCAATGTGCCGCTCTACGGGTTTGGTGAAAAAAGAGTGGAACCAGCTGAAAAAATAAAACTGCCAGTTTCCTTCGGTGACACAAACAACGCAAGAACTTAGATCATCACATTCGACGTGGTCAGGCTGAATTATCCCAACTTCGCAATACTGGGAAGGCCAACAATCAATATATTCGAAGCAGTGATCCACAACACGTACCTTCGCATGAATATACCAGCAGCAAAAGGGGTGATAACTGTGACATCCCATGTCACAAAGTACGTGTGAACAGGACCATGTCATTCAATTTGCATTCTCAAATTTCAGATTTAATGAGAAGCAAATTAATATGACTAGGGTTTTGAAATTTAAATTCAAAATTTGACTCAAACCAAGCACTTGCCAAAACTCAAACTTTTCCAACAAAAGCATGTCAATGTTTTTGCAGAACCTGTATTTTTCCATAATTTTGGTGATGGATAAAACCGCTTGAAATTTCAGATAATGCAGAAAAACAGTAGACATTCGAGGATTTTTAAGAATTTTTGGGAGCATAATTTGAACTTTCGCCAATAAAAAAAATTTCTCCATATTTCATTTTGAGCATGCACAAAAATAGGCAAGTCACAATTCTGTCTAGAAGTAGGAGTTTTGACCAAATACAGAAGGATAGCAAGATGGCAATTGCCTAATTCGTGGAAATCTGTGGAGCATAGTGTGCAGGGTCACTGGCAGCCAGACCTCCGTGTTGGTGCCCATGCCGCGGTGAAACCAATAATTGAGCGTCCGACCAACTGCTCCACGCGTCAGTCATCGCGGCCGCGCCTTGACCCCCTGTTGGCGTTACCTCCCCTACCGGCTTTTCCTCTGCTCCATAGCTAAAGGGCCGAGCTCGAGCTTTTCCTAGCCAAACGTCGCTACCCACCTGCTAGCAGCCACGCAAGCTCTCATGCGCACCCCAGGTCCTCTGCGAAGCACTCCAACAAGCCACATTCCTACTGCTTCCCATCGAACCGGCAGGAATCGGAGAAGAGCCGATTCCAATCGCCATGGCCGCCAGGTTCGAATTCGTCGCCTAGGTAAGGCCCGGGGCCGATTCCTTCTTCCGGGCAGCACCGAAGGGTCGTGCGAACCCCTCTGCTCACTGCCATGTCGTGTTATGTAGGAAACTGCCAGGAAAAAGTGTTTTCCCCGCTGCCGGTCGCCACCGCCGCCCACCCCCGGTGACGACCTACTTCCCGGCCGCCTCAACCTCATCTACCTCAACGCCGAGCTTCGCAGCAGCCATGCGGTACTCCTCAGCCTGGAAGCCTATCTTCTCGTGCCGTGTACACCGTGCAAGACGCCACCGAAGCTTCTCCGGTCTCCGCCTCTCGCCGCCGGCCATATCCGGGGGCCCCGTCCTTGAGCTCCCCTCCACCTGTGCTCACCGTGCCACACTCCACCTCTGCTGCAAGCCCCAAGCCAAGACGCGCAGTCTTTCCCCTCTCCGACGCAGCACCGCCAATCGCCGGCAAGGAGCGCCGCCGCGGGCGTGGGTAGTTTAAATAGAGCTAGTGGCAATTTCGCAAAAATTTGCAAAATTCATATCTTTAAAAATATAAGTCGAGAAAAATAGAAATAATAACTTTTTGGAATCCTTGCAACATGAATTTTGCATTGTCCAACTTTGTTACCTAGATTTATGTGCAAGTATTTGAAGTTTTATCTAAAAAGAAATAGCATCTTGTTAAGCCTATAAAATCCATGATTGATTCTTGGAAATTGTAAAAATCAAGAAATTTTGCATGTGCACCTTTATAACATGTTGGACCCCCTGGTGCATGATTTTGATGCATTCATACATGTTTTTCATGATACTAGTATTAATTGCTTTTGTGGTATATAAATTCCTATGGTTGATTATTTAAACTTTGTCTTAAAAATATGCATGCTTGTTATTATGCCTTTATGCATTTTCCACAGAATTCATGTATAAGAATGCTTGTAGGACATCTTGATTAAATTAGGATTTGTTAAGTTCAATGTTTATGTTAGCATCGCATATTTTCCATATTGCCATATTGCTATACTTAAGATCATATAAAAAGCCTACACTTGGTGCATACATGATGTTATGCTTGACCATGGTCTTTTATGTATTTGCACCAAAATCATGCCAAAAATTTCTTATAGCAATGTTTGTTTCATTAAGGGTTCTTAAACCCTATTGACTTGCATCCCATTGCTATAATGCTAAAGTTTTAAATGTTGTGCATTCGTATATTTCATGCTAGACCATCTCCATCATAAGCTAAGTGAAAGTGCATCTAGGCCCCTCATTTTATTTTGGATGATTGATATCAATACAATAAAATTTGGACTAATGTTTTCATGAGAATGTGTGTAGTGAACATCCAAAGAACATGAAAGCGTAGCAAGTTTGATTAAAAAGAAGAAAAGAAATGAGAAATGCAATAAAACAAGATTTTGGAAAAGACCTATCTCAAAGCTTGAGCTTCGCGTTTTATCTTTGCTTTGAGTCGGAGGGATGCCGTACTATAAAGAGGGATGCAAATCATAACCTTGGCAAAGAATGAAGATGCTCACAAAATTCGAGAAAAAACCATCCCAAGCCTATTCTTTCGGGACCCATCGGAAGTTCCCGTCCGTGGTACCGAAAGCTCCGGTAGGCTAACAGAGAGTTTGAGCTCTGCGGAAAGCCATACCGAAAGTTCCGGTCCCCGGTACCGGAAGCTCCGGTAGGCTAACGAGAGAGTTTGAGCTCTCCGGAAAGCCATACCGGAAGTTCCGGTCCCCGGTACCGGAAGCTCCGGTAGGCTAACAGAGAGTTTGAGCTTTCTAGAAAGTCACACCGGAAGTTCCGGTTCCTGGTACCGGAAGTTCCGGTAGGCTTGCAGAGAGTTTGAGCTCTTCGGAAAGCCATACCGGAAGTTCCGATAGGACACCGGAAGCTCCGATACGGCCCCATTTTCAAACCCTAACCCTACGTACCGGAAGTTCCGGTAGTTCCGGAACCCTACGTACCGGAAGTTCCGGTACCCTACCGGAAGTTCCGGTATTTGACGTTTTCGTCTTAGTCTTATTTCGTAGAAATTTTAGGATCGCCTATTCACCCCCCCCCACCCCCTCTAGGCGACTTTCAATTGGTATCGGAGCAGGTATCTTCGTTGAAGCCTCACCGCTTGAAGATTAAAGATGACAAATGACAAAGATGCAAGGGCTAGTGGTAGTGGTAGTGGTGAAGTTCCGCCAAAACCTATCGGTGAAGTAGGCAATGAAAACTCACCGGTTGAATCAACTCTCAAGGCAAGAAATGAGAGTGGTAAAGGAATTGCTAATGATGGAGATGTGTTTAGCGCGTTGCCAATACACTACAACAAGATGCCATACACGTATAGTGATGGAAAGGATGAGCATATTGGACCCGGCTCCGGAAGACTTCCCTATTTCGATGGTCAATACTTTGATCATTGGAAAACAAAGATGCTCCTACACTTGGATTCCATACATCAAAATGTAAGGAATGTCACTCAAAATAGATTCTTGTGGGAATGTAGAAGCAAGCCAACCTCACAAGACTTGTTCAATGTAAGGTGCAATGTGACGGCGGCAAGTGCTCTTGTGTCCGCACTTAGTCCCGCCGAGTATGAGAAGATAGCCGGATTGGATGATGCTCATCAAATTTGGTTGAAGCTTGAATTGGTTCATGAGGGCATTGATAGTGTAAAAGAATCTAAGCTAGAAGGGCTTAGAGAAGAGTTTAACTACTTTGTCATGAGGTCGGAAGAAGGGCCAAAGGAAGCACATGAAAGAATGATGAGGATAGTAAACAAGAGAACAACACTTGGAGAAAAGGTATCGGACTTGGATGTCAATAGAAGGTTACTACAAGCCTTGCAATCATGAGATTCCAACATAGTGTCCAACATAAGAGATAAAGATGGCTTTAGATATTTCACCACCGATAAAGTGATTGGAAAGGTGTTATCCCAAAAACAACAAATTGATCAAGACAATAGGATCAATGCTTTGCTCAAGGACAAGGAACGAGCTAGTGGGAGCAAAAATGACTTAGCCTTAAATGCCGAGCAAGAAAAGAAAAAGAAAGTGGTTGAGGAGAGCAATGATGATAGTGATGATGAGATAGCTCTCTTTGTAAAGAGGTTCAACAAGCTCATGTCAAAAAGAAGCTTCAAAAAAATGATCAAGACAAGAGCAAATTGAGGAAAGCCAAAAACAAGTGCTACATTTGTGGAGACAAAGGTCATTTCATGGCGGAGTGTCCGGAGAACTACAAGAACAAGCAAAACAAGAAGGGTGACAAGAAGTACAAGAAGCATAGAAAGTATCGTCGGGGTAAAGCACACATTGAAAAAGAATGGAACTCCGATGGATCATCCTCCTCCTCCGAGTCGGAATCCGATGAAGAGAAGGGAGGCCTTGCATCACTTGCTATTGGACTCACACCGACCAACACCTCCTTGTTTGGAAGCTTGACCGATGATGAAGATGACACCGGGCAAAAATGCATGATGGCTAAGGGCTCCAAGGTAAATGTCAATGGAAGTTCTCAAATTCCTAACATGTTTGACTTGTTGGATATCATTGAGCAGGAAAAGGAGACAAATGAGAGGCAAGGGGAGCTTCTTGATAAACAAGAGGAAATGCTTGTTCAAGAGAAGCAAAGGGTGCTTGAACTTGAGAAGCTCCTAGAAGTTGAAAGGAAGAAAAATGAGGACTTGGTAAAGTCTCTCAAAGTGGTTGAAAAAGATAGTGAGACACTTAAAGTCACAAATGTGTCACTTCAAGAGAAGTGTGATGACTTGCAAAAGGATCACAACTCTCTTAAAGTGCAATTTGAGAAAATTAAGTGTAACACTACTTCCTCTCAATCTTCATCTTGCCCCTCATCTAGCAATGAATGTGCTAGGTGCCACAAGGTTGATATTGAAGCTTGCACAAGAAATATCAAGACCATTGATGACTTGAAGAAGCAAGTACAAGTGCTTGAAGAACAAGCACAAAAGAAGGTGAAGGCCATTGATGATGTCAAGGCCGAGTATGCAAGGGGTGCATACACCAATGCAAGACGGCCACATGTGAAGGACGGCATTGGCTACAAGCAAGGCGCTAAGCACAATGCAAGAATCAACAAGAATGGCACCGAATTCATAAAGTTCACCAAAGAGGGTGAATACCAAAAGAAGCAAGTCAAGAAGGAGAAGCAAATCAAGAACACTAATAAATCTTCTCATATTTTAGATTTGCGTACTAACGTGCCTAACCCCTCTTGTGCTCTCTTTAATGATTTCGATGCAACCTATCTGCTAATGAGAAACAAGCATGGTCGTGTCTATGCAAAATATGTTGGGCCACGCAACAAGACCCACAAATCTTGTGTGTGGGTACCCAAGGCACTTGTTACTAATGTTAGAGGACCCAAGCAAGTTTGGGTACCTAAAAACAAAGCATAAATTGTTTTGTAGGAATACTCCTCCGGTGGCTCATCATGGGTGGTGGGTAGTGGATGCACCAATCATATGACCAGGAGACAAGAAAGTGTTTGAATCATTTGAGCCAAGCAAAGAAAGAAATGAGTACATCACCTTTGGAGACAATGGAAAAGGCTATGTGTTGGGTTATGGTAACATTCCTTTAAGTTTTCCGCATTCGCTTACAAAGGTTATGCTTGTGGATAACGTTGACTTCAATTTGTTGTCTATCTCACAACTTTGTGGAATGGGCTACAATTGCTTGTTCAACGACAAGGGTGTGATTGTCTCAAGGAGAAGTGACGGCTCGATTGCTTTTGAGGGTGTGCTCAAAGGAAAGCTTTATGTTGTGGATTTTTCCGTGGATAAAGCAAAACTTGACACATGCCTAGTTGCAAAGTCCGACATGGCATGGTTGTGACATAGACGATTATCCCATGTCGGTATGAGAAATCTTCACAAACTCCAAAAGGGCGGTCACATCCCTGGACTAACGGATGTTTGCTTTGAGAAAAACAAAATTTACGAGTGCATGTCAAGCCGGAAAACAAGTTGGAGCACCACATCCATTCAAGAACATTGTGACAACAACAAGACCGTTGGAAATGCTACACATGGATCTTTTCGGTCCCATCGCCTACATTAGCATTGGCGGTAACAAATATGCACTTGTTATTGTTGATGATTATTCTCGCTTCACGTGGGTATTCTTTTTGTGTGACAAAGGTGAAGTGAAGGATGTACTCAAGACTTTCTTGAAAAGAGCACAAAATGAATTTGAAGTGAAGATCAAGGCCATAAGAAGCGACAACGGTACCGAGTTCAAGAACACTCTAGTTGAAGAGTACCTTGATGAGGAAGGCATCAAGCATGAGTTTTCAGCACCCTACACTCCTCAAAAAATGGAGTGGCCGAAAGAAAGAACCGAACTCTCATAGAGATGCCAAGAACCATGCTCGATGAGTACAAGACCTCCGATCGTTTTTGGGCCGAAGCAATCAACACCGCATGTCATGCCTCTAACCGGTTATATCTCCACCGACTTTTGAGGAAAACTCCATATGAGCTACTAACCGGTAAAAAGCCTAACATCTCGTATTTCCGTGTTTTGGGGAGCAAATGCTTCATGCTCAACAAGAAACCCAAGGCTTCAAAGTTCTCCCCTAAAGTTGATGAAGGTTTCTTACATGGGTATGGATCAAATTGTCACGCCTATCGTGTCTTCAATAAAACCTCCGGTTGTGTTGAAGTTGCACGGGACGTGACATTTGATGAATCTAACGGCTCTCAAGAAGAGGAAGTTGTTATTGGCAATGTAGATGTTGAGGCTCCTAGACAAGCAATCAAAAGGATGGCCATTGGTGATGTGAGACCGCAAGAACAACAAAATGAACAAGATCAACCTTCTCCCTCAAGTCAAGACCAACCATGCACAAATCATGATCAAGTAGATCAAGATCAAGAAGTTGGTAATT
>JAUNZO010000037.1:0-118164 GCA_031894775.1 Chloris gayana
CAAAGAAGGCCGGTGGGCGAGAAGGCTGACGGCCGCTTGAGCGAGTAAAGGGGACTTCCCTTCGGGAATCGTGCGCGGACGCTAACGAGAAGAGCACAACATTAATGGGCCTGGCACACGTTGTAAAATTAGAAATAATAGTTTAGTTTTGGAAAAGGGATCCTAGTCGGTTAGGAAATCGGCACTGAAGAGGGTCCGAATAGGATTCTTTTTGCCGAGTATAAATACATACTCGGATGTAACATGTAAACTCGATTCACATCCAATACAACTTTCGGCGCATCGCCAAACCCTAATTTCTGTCAAGTCTTTACTTGTTTTCGCGCGGGGATCTTCGGGGCTCCGGTCGACGACACGTTGGCTTGATAAGGTAATTATGTTGTCTAATTCTCGGCGCATTGTTCGTAATTAGATGGCTTAATTGCTAGTTATCCGGCGACAGAATCTGTTTTCGATCGGTATAGTGAGTATCGGCGGGATGAGTCAAGTTGACCTGGTCGGGCTCGTGGTGGAGGTAGTTTGACTTGTCCTGCCTCCCCGTTCCAGCCTTTGCTTACGACGCCGATTGGCTCGGATTTGGTCGTTCGAGTCACGATAGCCGCTATGAGAATTCTTCTACATCTTGGCCGATTCAGCTGTGCGGATTCGGTTGACGTGTCCTGTGTTTGCCTTTGCGATAGTTGACTTGTCCTAGGCACATGCGGCCGATTGGCTAGGGTGTAGACTTACTTTCATAGTTAAGATGTTTATGATTGTGCTTGTCCTGAATCGGCGGGAGTGCGCGGCCGTTAGACCTGGTCCGATCGCGTGCCATCGGTTGACTTGTCTGTTGGAGCGGCGGTCGATTTGGGATCTGCGTGGTTGTATTCGTCTTCTTGTTCTTTCGGAGTGTTTAGCCGATTGCTTATCACGTTCATTAAGGCTGTTTTATGTTCAATCAATGCTAAATCTGTTAAAGCTGCTTTTGAACCCGAACCATTAGTATGATTTATCGGCCATCACTATACATTCGGATAGATCTAAATAATTTACTTGATATAATCAATAACAGAAATCGGCCACATACCCAATCGGCCGATTCACGGATTTGATTGATGATTAAACTATCCTCTTGCTATCAACTAAGTATATCCTATTTAGAATTGCTTTGTTTACATTTTACTCGATAATACATCTCTGCAAAGTCTTAATGATTTGATCGTTTACCGACGAAATCGGTTGCTAGTCACCGATCGCATGTTATAGCATCGGCCGATTTCGTATCGTTTGTATCACGGTTCGTTCGCCTGGCATTTAATATATAAATGGATGGGCCGTGCTGTTCTCTGTTCATGGCCGATTTTGTCTATCTTACGCCGTGATCGGCCATGGCTGCACATCGGTCTATACGGGCCGATGACACTGGAAATTTTACACCTTTTATTGTCTTTGTTGGTTTGCGGGAAAACCATCGCACGCACCGGCGCACACGAACATTGGCGAGCTGAGCCGGTCCGTTGGGAGCACGGGACTACTGCATCGGTGGGGTTTCGGTGAACTCTCCGGACGGTGGTGTGTCGGCGACTTTTGACGTCAACACACTTTTTGGCACGCCCGGTGGGACAAAGATCAAGATGTCATACATACGAGGCTGTCGGGGAGGATGGAACACCAATGGTCGATGCGAGAATCGGCCGATTTTGGTTCCGGTTCCTCTCGGGACGGATGGTAAAGGGCATGGAGAAGTTTACGATGATAATGGAGTTTCGGCACTGGGGAAAGATGACGACAGAACAAAAGCTGCAGTACCAAGAATACCTGGCCGAAGCAATGAAGAAGTACTTTCGAGGCCACTGACGGTGACACGTGGCGGGGTGGCCACAAAGGGGACTTTCCTCGGATACGCATCCGGAAGAACTAGACCAAATCAAAGCTCGAGAGGCTGCCGGATGCCAACCAACTCGGTGATATGGTCAACACGTCCGTTCATCGAGGCCTTAATTAATCAATCGGGCGTATTGACCAACACCATTGGGAATTTGATAAAGGACACAATTGATGGCGAGGCTGTTCATTGAAGGGTATTACGGACCTGCATACACGCAGCCTTCCGGCACTCTGTACGGTCGAGTCGGGGAATTAGCCTTGAGAACACCACACCACAAGTAGGGTTTCAGCCCTGTACGGCATGCCACCTCACCTATGGACTGGCAAAGACAATGCAAATGCAAGTACCGGTGCAACCCAGCCGGGCAAGGAGGGTGATAGTGATCCCAAGAAGTCGGTAACGAGAGGAAAGCGACGGACAAGATGTACAACAGCCGACTTCGAGTTAGGGGCAGCAGCCAATGTGACGACGGTCCCGCGAGATAGCACAGCAGCCCAATTTCTTCTACGTACCAAATACCGGCCCGAGTAGAATTGAGAACTCACCCACTATAGTGCGGCCGATATCCGGCATTCCACGACCAAGCTGTATCGGCCGGGGAACACGGATTCATGAGCTGGACGGCCGATTCAATCAGCCGTGAATTATGGGGTTGCTCACGTGATTCATCGTTCCGGCTGCGGCAGCTGGGATTTCCGGGAGTGGCCGGTTAATACATCCAAGCGGGGGACAGCCCAACACTTGCTTACATGACGGGGGCCGGATCGGCAGCTGCTTGGACCCAATGATATGAATAGCCTCATGGCTAAAATCGCCGATATGATGAAGGATCGGTTCGATTTGAAGCCCAAAGAAAAGAGTGCATTATATCGGCGACCTTACCACTGACTGGATGGATTCCGTGGCTTTACCCAATAAGTATAAAATTCCTGAGTTTTCCAAGTTTTACGGGCAAGATAACACATCAACTATGGAGCATATCGGCCGATATGACGCACGGCTTGGTGAGGCATCTACCCGAGGAGGCTTTGAGGGTTAGGCTATTCCCACTTGTCGTTGTACTGGATCGGCTTTTTCATGGTTTGCTTCGTCTGTCGCTTGGTTCTATTCAGAGTTGGGCTGATTTGGAGAAAAGGTTTCACTCGTACTTCTTCACGGGCATTGCTGAGCTTAGTTTGTCCGATTTAATGGCGGTGAAACAGAAATCGGGGGAATCGGTGACCGATTATATACGGCGGTTCGGGACTCTAAGAGGACGATGTTATAATCCGAATACGACGAGCAACAATTGGCCGAGATTGCTTACGCGGGGCTATTCTCCAACATCAAAGAAAAGTTTACCCCACATGAGTTTGATGGGCTGGCACAGCTAACACGCGAGGGCAATCGGCCGGGAAGAAAATCTCCGGCTCACCGGGAATCGGCGGTATC
This sequence comes from Chloris gayana, assembly GCA_031894775.1. Lineage (NCBI taxonomy): Eukaryota > Viridiplantae > Streptophyta > Magnoliopsida > Poales > Poaceae > Chloris > Chloris gayana. The sequence goes on from JAUNZO010000037.1 coordinate 3,299, forward strand.
GGGTAGCTTATGCTGATTTCGACGGTGAAGGTGATGAGGAGGAGTTAATGCGGTTGAATGGACTAATAACAAACGGCCGATATTCTCTCCGCATGTGAATCCCAAGGAGAGAAAATATGATTTTGATTTATCCAAGGCCGATGAGATATTTGATCAGCTACTGCGGGAAAAGAAAATCCAGCTTTCCCCTCATCACAAGATTCCTACGCAGGAGGAGTTGAAGAAAATGGCTAAATGGTGCAAGTGGCATGGGAATTCACATCATAACACTGTTGATTGTTATGCTATGAGGGATGAGATCCGGAAGGCGGTTGACGAGTGGGATATTGCGAGCGGTGATGTGAAGAAGAAGATGAAAGTTGATGGGCATCCTTTCCACTGCTAATACGATGTGCATCAATACTATCGGCGGTGGATCGGCTGGTTTCATACGCCGATATGAGAAGAAGAGGGAAAGGGAAGAAAGAGACCGAGATGGCACATGAACAGGAATTTATTGGTCAAAATCAGCGGTACGAGGCAAGGTGTAGTCCGCCGAGAAGATTTTGACCCACTGCTGGGATTGTCCTTTCTTTCGATCTTGTTGGGACCGAAACATGAAGCTTCCATCTATCGAGAAGCTGTCCGGAGTGTGCTGGCCGGGAAGAGTATCGTGATGTCGGGTCGTCAAGTTACCAAGGACGGCCGATTGATCGCAACTATGACTCTCAACAATCGGCCCCCGAGAAGAGCGATCGGCTACGATCACGGATACGAGGAACGAAGATACGTAGTGCCAAGGAGAACCTCCGTCCACGATCGAGTGGGGCCAATCAATGATGAAGAAGAGTTCGATTACCAATACCATGAAGACTCGAGAGGTGATCGGACCAGAGAGCGAGGGTCGATGGTGCCCGGTGGTTTGTTCGACAAAACCCAAAAGAGGAGGCTTCAAAGAATGCGTTGTCGGGAAATCAAGGGTAGACGGCATTACGAGAGATGACCAAGATGATGAGCCAAAGCCCAAGAAGCAATGGAGGCCGAAAGTGCGGTCTCGGGTGGTCAGGTGAAGCCACGGTGAATATGATGTCATTGATGCCCGGGATTGTCGGATCGGACGATGAAAATTCGGGTGAAGAAGAACCGGTTGGGGAGACTTCGGAGATTACGTGGACACCGGAATCAGCGGTGTTTGATAAGCCGGTCAACTACGATCATTTGCATCTCAAGGCATTATACATTAGCGGCTATGTCAATGGGTCGCCGATGAGGAAAATGTTGGTCGACGGAGGAGCAGCGGTTAATGTCATGCCAATTACTACATACCGCAAACTCGGGAAGACGCCGGAAGAAATGATGAGGGCCAATCGACGCTCAAGGATTACGGTGGGAGAAGCCAAGATGTGCGTGGGGCCGCAATAATGGAGATCACTGTGGGCAGCAAAACCATACCCACCACTTTTTTCATCATCGACGGGAAAGGTGCGTACACCACTTTATTGGGGAGAGGCTGGATTCATGCCAATTGTTGCATCCCATCAACTATGCACCGGTGTTTGATTCAATGGGTCGGCAACAAGGTCGAAATCGTGCGGGCCGATAAGTACGTAACCGTTGCAATCGCCGATTTCGAGTTTGCCGGTCTAGAGAACTTGCCTTGTTTATCGGGCACGTATTGGGATGCGGAAGCCATAAACATCACGGATGACGGAGTTATTGTGACCGGGGAGTCGAGTACCCCCGGCTGCTCGATGGGCCCCACGGGAGAATTGACGGACAATCGGCCGATCGGTATACACTACGAAGACATGGTAGGTCGGCCGATTGATGAAACGAGAAGACGGGAAATTAGGCCACGGTTTTGTGTCGGCCGACGAGTTAGAAGAAGTAGATATAGGGGATGGAGACAAACCTCGGCCGACATATGTTAGCAAGAAATTGTGTAAGGAAGTAAGAGATGAATTAGTGGCCTTATTGAAAGAATTTAAAGATTGTTTTGCTTGGGATTATAGCGAGATGCCTGGACTCGGCCGATCGATTGTTGAACATCGGTTGCCCACTAAACCCGGATATCGACCATATAAGCGGGGGCTCGGAAGATTGACCCTAGGTATTATGAAGCCGATCAAAGAAGAGATTATTAGATTGTATGAAGCCGGCTTCATCGGACCATGCCGATATGCGGAATGGGTTTCTAGTATTGTGCCGGTGGAGAAGAAAAATGGAAAGATGCGGGTCGCATTGACTTCGAGAAATTTGAATAAGGCAACTCCGAAAGATGAGTATCCAATGCCAAACGCTGATTTGTTGGTTGATGCAGCCGCCGGCAACAAAATTTTGAGCTTTATGGATGGAAATGCTGGGTATAATCAGATTTTTATGGCCGAGGAGGATATATCGAAGACGGCATTCGGATGCCCGGAGCGTTGGGACTGTATGAGTGGGTTGTCATGACCTTCGGACTAAAAAATGCTGGTGCTACATATCGAGAGGGCCATGAATTTTATATATCATGATTTGATCGGTCGATTGGTGGAAATTTACATTGATGATGTCATGGTGAAATCAAGATCGGTTGGGAGTCATGTGGGCTGATCTCGAGAGAAGTGTTGAAGAGGACAAGACAATACGGCCTAAAGATGAACCCGCTCAAGTGTGCGTTTGGCGTCTCGAGTTGGACAATTTACGGGGTTTATTGTGCATGAAAAGGGAATTGAAGTCGGCCCTAAGAGTATTGATTCTATCGAGAAAGTTGGAACCGCCGACGAACAAGACGAAGCTCCGAGTCCACGATCGGCAAGATTAATTTTATCGGGCGATTTATCTCAAACTTGTACGGCCGACTTGATGTGTTTACGCCATTGTTGAAGCTCAAGGCCAATCAAGAGTTTCGGTGGGAGCCGATCCATCAAAAGGCTTTAGAAGATATCAAGAAGTATTTGGTGTCCCCACCGGTAATGGTTCCGCCAAAGTCGAGGCACGCCCTTTAAGTTATATTTATCGGCCGATGACGGGTGCATCGGCTCGGCAGTGACTCAAGAACGGGGAGGGAAAAGAGCGAGTCATATTTTATCTCGGCCGCAAGGCGATTGATGCAGAAACACGGTATCCGGAAGTCGAAAGGTTATGTCTCTGTACTGTATTTTTCATGCACAAAATTAAGGCATTATACGTTGGCGAGAAGAGTGTGCTGTCGTTTGCCGGGCCGATGTCGTAAAGTATATGCTATCGGCTCCGGTCCCCAAAGGCCGGTTGGGCAAATGGATGTTGGCAATTGCGGAGTTTGATTTAGGCTATGAATCGGCCAAAGCGGTAAAAGCACAAGTATTGGCTGATCTAGTAGTGCAGCACGGTGAACACTCGGCCGAGGTATGTTGAACCGGTGCCATGGACGGTGTTCTTTGATGGTTCGATTTGCAAGGAAGGAAGTGGAATCGGCTTGGTTGTTGTGTCGCCTCGGGGGCGGTATGTGGATACTCTATTACAGTAGGCGTACACCAACAACCAAATCGAATATGAGGCGAGTGTTAAAAGGATTGGAATTACTCATCGATGCCGGGGCTGATTTTGTGGAAATTTTCGGAGATTCCTTGTTGATTGTGAGTCGGTGGCCGATGAGTATGAGTGTAAAGATGAAATATTGTTGCAATATCATGGAAAGTGTCGGAAGTTAATGAAAAGGTTCAAGTGTGTTAAAGTCAGCCATATACCAAGAGAGCAGAATTTTGAAGCAAATAACTTGGCTCAGCTAGCATCCGGATATCGGCTCGCCGAAAACAGCTTAGAGATAGCCGATATTGAAGAAGCCGATTGGCGTACGGAAATTCGAAATTTTTGAGCAATCCATCCCAATCTACAAATAAGAAGATAAGATATAAAGCTTTGAAGTATGTTCGTTGGATGATCAACTATTTTTCAAGACAATTGATGGGGTGCTTCTCAAGTGTATTGATGACACCGAGGCAAAAGTGGTGATGAGCGAAGTACATGATGGAATTTGCGGAACGCATCAATCGGCCCATAAGATGAAGTGGTTGCTAAGGCGAGCTGGTTATTACTGGCCGACAATGTTGGCCGATTGTTTCAAATATTATAAAAGTTGCCAAGATTGTCGAGAAATTTGGACCTATACGAGAGAGCGCTGCGTCGGCTATGAATCCGGTAATCAAACCTTGGCCGTTCGGAGGCTGGGCCATGGATATGATTGGCGAGATAAATCCAGCATCAAGCAAAGGACATCAATACATATTGGTAGCTACAGATTACTTCACAAAGTGGGTTGAAGCGGCACCCTATCGTAAAGTTTCGACGGCCGTCGTGGTAACGTTTGTTAAGGAGCATATTATTTATAGATTTGGAATTCCGAGAGACAATCACAACAGATCAAGGATCGGTATTCACGTCGGACGAATTTCAAACTTTTGCTGATGAGATGGGAATTAAGTTAATTAATTCGTCACCATATTATGCCCAAGCCAATGGACAAGGTGAAGCGGCGAATAAGAGTCGATTAAGTTAATCAAGCGGAAAATACAAGAGTATCCTCGTAAGTGGCATATGAAATTGATGGACGCTTTGTGGGCTTATCGTATGTCACGGCATGGAGCCATGCAAGTTACGCCGTATCGGTTGGTATATGGGCACGAAGCCGTCTTGCCATGGGAGACGAGCTATCGGCTCCGGAAGGATTGAGTTGCAACAAAAACTTTCGGCCGATCGGTACTACGGATTGATGATGGATGAATTAGAAGATGTGGTACAAAATCGGTTGGATGCATTAGAGAAAATAGAGCGAGAATAAAGCAAGGGTCGCCAGTCATTATGATAAGAAGGTTGTGCGAAACGAGTTTAAAGAGGGCGATTTGGTGCGGAAGCTTAGGATGCCGATCGGAGTAAAGGACAATCGGTTTGGTAAATGGTCGCCTAATTGGGAGGGACCTTATTTGATTAGCCGATCGGCACCGGGTAATGCATATATTTTGAAAGAATTAGAAGGGGAAGAATTCGGTCGAGCACTTAATGGAAAGTATTTGAAGCGGTATTATCCTAGTATTTGGATTAACTCATAGTGTTCGGCCTAAAAGGACTACGGCCGATGTCGATGCACATCGCCTTGAGACGGCCGATGCGAGAGTATCGCCCTTAGCCCAAAAAATACAAAAGCAAAATAGAGGAAGTCATTGATAAATTAGCCGATGTTAGAACATCGCCTTCAAGATGGCCGATATGATTATATATCGCCCTTAGTGCAAAAAAATGTTTACGACCAAAATTTTGTTGGAGATCCTATTACAATCAAGCATAATTGACGGCCTCGGCGCGGGACGAGAAAATCTTGGACGACGAGATAATGCGCGGGCCGGCATAGAGTCGAGATTGGCCATGACCAAGAGGTCATCCTCGATCGGGCCGACATTAGCACTGCGCCGCAGCGACCATCTTCTCGGCCGTTTGAATTGCTTCGGCCGTCGTCTCTGTTGAGCCGCCACATCGGCCGACAGGCTGTACAGTTGTAGCTTCCAAGGCCGCCGCCGCCTCCTCCTTGAGAGCCGGCGTTGCTCTCAAATCGGCAATCTCCTGGTTGATTGCACTGCGGTTCATCCTGCCGATTTGAGAGTTGCTCTTGCATCTCTTGGGTCTTACGGGCCTCCTCCTCGGAGCGCTTGATGGAGTTCTCGGCGAGCAACGCCGCTTGCTGCTGCTCCGCGTGGCGAGCCGGACGCCGGCCGGGCACGAGCAAAGTCCATTTGCCGGTACTCCATATACGCCACACGGTGCGGAGCGTCGCGCACATCCTCCGGGAGCTGCTGTCCGAACCTCCAAGTACCGGGCCCTTATGGGGTGGGCGTCGGCCACCAAGCGATCAACCGAAGAGGCCTCGAGCACTGCGCGCGATTTCGTTCACGGTGGTAAGACCGGAAGCGGATACCAAGATCGGCGCGGGACGAGGGAAGGCGGCGCACTGGAATACCAAGGAAGATAAAGTGAAGTTAATAATCGGAAGCAAATCAAGAAAATAAAAGGGAGATAGTAAAAACAAACACTGCGAAGCATCGATGCGGAGCGGGCGGACGTCTATCGGGCTGCGCCATTGAACCCACGGGTTCATTTGCCCCAATCAACTCTCGGCCGGCCGATTCTTCTTCGCCGGCGACATCTTCGGGGGCAGCATCGGGCACACGGCCAGCTTGCTCGATATCGGCGGGCTCCTCGGTAGATTCATTGGCAGCGGTGCCTACGGGAGAAGCCGCGGGCGGTTCCTGGCCGATTGGTTCTTCGTCGGCAACGGTGTCCTTAGGAGAAACCGCGGGTGACACGCGGTCCGCTGGTTCAACTTCGGCGGCGACCTCGGAAGACGCGGGCCGATCCAAGCGAGTTGAGCTCTCTGCAAGGTTTGGATCGGCCTGGCTTGGTACAACCGCCGGTCCGGAGCTACGGGGATCGGCCTTTCGGGTGTCGGCGTCCTGGCCGGGGAGGAGTTGATAGGCGGATCGGCCTATCGGGCGTCGGTGTGCGGGCCGAGGAGGAAGAACCGCCGATTCTGCGAAGAACTCATGGTTAGGCGTGTAAAGTAAAGAGGGAATCGGCGATTATGCAATAACAACTTGACGCGGCGGAGATGGTTCGCTGAAGTAATCCGGGTCGGACGGGAGCGCGAGCTGCTTTAGCGGCGCGCGATGGCGCTCGGGGCTTGAATCGGCCTTGCGGGCTGGTGCATTAGCCTTCCTCTTTACGATTGCGGCCGTTTTAGTCTTGGCCTTGCGGGCGGTTGGTGCCCCTCGAAGCATTGCCCCAAAGGCTTGGGCAGGAGTACGATCCGTGAAGCCGATGTTTGGAGCAATTGGGCTCGGCATCATGTACGCAATCGACCAGACCAACGATACTGCGGGTCGGCGGCTCCTCCGTGTCCGGCGAAAAGGGAAATATACAAAGGTGAACATTAAGAGTGGCCAATTTCATCTACAAAATCGGCTTTATGGAAATAAATCGGCTACACATACCTCGGCAAAGGCCTCGCTCGGGACTAAGCCGGAGAAGAATGAGGCGGTGTTCCGAGCTGCGGAGGTGCCGGTTCCACTCGCCCCACCGGCGGTCGAAGAGGCGGGTGCTCGGGGCGCCGGGGAGAATCCGGCCAAGTCGCCGGTGGCGACATCGGCGGTGAGGCCGACGAGCCAATTCCATTGAATGGCGTTGTCGACGGTAGCCCGCGCTTTTATTTTCCCCACATAGAAGAGGTGGGGAGCAAGCGGCGAAGCCGAATTGACGAGCCGCCACCGACGGGTGGTAGAACTCGTAGGAGCAAAGCGCCTTGCCCCCGGCGGCGAGTCCCGTCGGCGGCGAGACGGGGGCGGAGGCGGGTGGTGAAGATTTTGACCGCCTCCCCGTCGGCCGTTGGGAAGGTGGGGTCGATCGAGAAAGGGAGTATCATACCCCTTCTCGAAAAAATCAATGTACGGATACCAATCCGTACTTTCATTGTTGAGGCCCTTGTAAAGGGCGGCGAACCAATATGCCGGGGTGTTATACGACATGGCTGCCCCTGGCGCCGTGGATAGCGCTTCGCCGAAGGAGATACACCGGCTGAATCGGGGTGTGGCCGATTCTGCGTGGTTGCCGGGGAAGGTGAGGACAACGAGGTCCAGCTCGATGGCCTTGGTGGTGTGAAGGGACAACCACATCCGGATAAACCACCAAGGGCCACCCGAGGTTCTTGACGGATCGGCCAAAACGCAACTCCACCGAAACCTGGTGAAGAAGGAAGTACGCCGACCCCGAGAAGATATTTGCCCATAGGAAGGGCATAGCCGTCGGCCAATCTATCGGCTATCGGCGGGTAGTTGTTTGTGGGGCTCACGCTGACCCCACAAAAGAAAAAGTGGTCAAGCCACATGTTGAGAAAGGCGACGTGCTCGCGGCGATCGGCCGAGCCGTGCCCCTTGTTATAGGTCCGGATATAGACCTTCCAACCCCTGGTTTCTTTGGGATTGATCCGGTGGGTGGACTTGATGCGGATGGCGTTTGGAGTGGCCTCCGCCGTGATATTTAAATCGGCCAACATGGCCGGTGTCTAGAAGGGTCATGGTAGCCGGGCCGTGCCGAACATGAAGCGATTCGGGGCATCCGACCGAGAGATAGGAAGCGGCCGCCGGCAAAGGTTCGTTTTGTGGTGGTCGGCGAGAGAAAGTTTTATGGCATGGGCAATGCCGATATCGGCCCAAACTTGGCGATAAGCGGCCGATACCGGTTATACCAATCCCTCCACCCTGCAACGGGAGTCGGCCATGACCTAAAGCTCTCTGGACCAATCGGCCGGTAAAGGAGATTGTTGCCGAAACGGGACCCGGTTCGTTTCGGCACGAGATAAGATCCGTGGGGTCCGGATCGCCCATGGGGCCCAAGAAAAAATGGGTCGGGATGTTCGATGGGATGACGATTTGGTTCAGGATCTCCTAAAAACGAAGAATAAAACTAAAATGAGAAACAAAACGGAAAGAAGATAGATCGTGAAAATGAACAAGAACAAGAACACGAAGAAGATTGCAAAGGTAGAAAAGAGGGATGCCCGAATGTACATTACCTCCGGAACGGCGTTGGTGGTGGCGACAGACGGGGCCGGCGGCGGCGGCTGCAGCAGCAATGACGGTGGGATTCATGATCGCCGGAGAAGAGAAAGCGACGGCGGCGCGGTGAGAAGTTGAAAAGGCTCGAAAAGGGGCGAAGGACGCTAGAAGCGAGAGGAAGATGAAAGCTAAAGGAGAAGAAACGGATGGGAAATGACCGGGGGTGACCTTGGCTTTTATGGAGAGGTGACGGGCGATAAAACCGGCGCAATAAAAAAGGATAAATCAGTCCGACGCATGCGTTGCATACCCCGGACGGGGGGACATGTGTTGACGCCGGTTTTTGACCAAGGGACCCATTGTCGGCGACTACGGGTCAAAGAAGGCCGGTGGGCGAGAAGGGCGACGGCCGCTTGAGCGAGTAAAGGGGACTTCCCTTCGGGAATCGTGCGCGGACGCTAACGAGAAGAGCACAACATTAATGGGCCTGGCACACGTTGTAAAATTAGAAATAATAGTTTAGTTTTGGAAAAGGGATCCTAGTCGGTTAGGAAATCGGCACTGAAGAGGGTCCGAATAGGATTCTTTTTGCCGAGTATAAATACATACTCGGATGTAACATGTAAACTCGATTCACATCCAATACAACTTTCGGCGCATCGCCAAACCTAATTTCTGTCAAGTCTTTACTTGTTTTCGCGCGGGGATCTTCGGGGCTCCGGTCGACGACACGTTGGCTTGATAAGGTAATTATGTTGTCTAATTCTCGGCGCATTGTTCGTAATTAGATGGCTTAATTGCTAGTTATCCGGCGACAGAATCTGTTTTCGATCGGTATAGTGAGTATCGGCGGGATGAGTCAAGTTGACCTGGTCGGGCTCGTGGTGGAGGTAGTTTGACTTGTCCTGCCTCCCGTTCCAGCCTTTGCTTACGACGCCGATTGGCTCGGATTTGGTCGTTCGAGTCACGATAGCCGCTATGAGAATTCTTCTACATCTTGGCCGATTCGATCGTGCGGATTCGGTTGACGTGTCCTGTGTTTGCCTTTGCGATAGTTGACTTGTCCTAGGCACATGCAGCCGATTGGCTAGGGTGTAGACTTACTTTCATAGTTAAGATGTTTATGATTGTGCTTGTCCTGAATCGGTCGGGAGTGCGCGGCCGTTAGACCTGGTCCGATCGCGTGCCATCGGTTGACTTGTCTGTTGGAGCGGTCGAGTCGATTTGGGATCTGCGTGGTTGTATTCGTCTTCTTGTTCTTTCGGAGTGTTTAGCCGATTGCTTATCACGTTCATTAAGTCTGTTTTATGTTCAATCAATGCTAAATCTGTTAAAGCTGCTTTTGAACCCGAACCATTAGTATGATTTATCTGGCCATCACTATACATTCGAGATAGATCTAAATAATTTACTTGATATAATCAATAACAGAAATCGGCCACATACCCAATCGGCCGATTCACGGATTTGATTGATGATTAAACTATCCTCTTGCTATCAACTAAGTATATCCTATTTAGAATTGCTTTGTTTACATTTTACTCGATAATACATCTCTGCAAAGTCTTAATGATTTGATCGTTTACCGACGAAATCGGCTGCTAGTCACCGATCGCATGTTATAGCATCGGCCGATTTCGTATCGTTTGTATCACGGTTCGTTCGCCTGGCATTTAATATATAAATGGATGGGCCGTGCTGTTCTCTGTTCATGGCCGATTTTGTCTATCTTACGCCGTGATCGGCCATGGCTGCACATCGGTCTATACGGGCCGATGACCTGGAAATTTTACACCTTTTATTGTCTTTGTTGGTTTGCGGGAAAACCATCGCGCACGCACCAGCGCACACGAACATTGGCGAGCTGAGCCGGTCCGTTGGGAGCACGGGACTCTGCATCAGCTGGGGTTTCGGTGAACTCTCCGGACGGTGGTGTGTCGGCGACTTTTGACGTCAACACCCTGATGCCTTTAAGACATGGCATGAAAGATTGGGTCACCCCGGGTTGGGGATGATGAGAAGAATCATCAACAATTCTCGCTGGTCATGAAATTGAGCCAAAGAACTTTCCGAATCCTGAAGAATTCATTTGCACGGCTTGTGCAAAGGGAAGTTGATCACTAGGCCATCCCTCCCGAAGATTAGGGATGAGTCACCTGTTTTCCTGCAAAGGATACAGGGGGACATATGTGGACCTATTCAGCCCCTCTCGGGGCCGTTCGGGTATTTCATGGTACCGATTGATGCATCTACCGGATGGAGTCATGTGGACCTGCTTTCCATAAGAAATCATGCCTTCTCTAAGCTCATTGTTGAAATCATCGGATTAAAGGCAAGTTTCCCGATAACCGCATACAGTCCATTCGTATGGATAATGCTGGTGAGTTAAGGTCAAAAGCCTTTGATGACTATTGCATGGCTATAGGCATTAAGGTAGAGCATTCAGTACCACATGTCCACACTCAAAATGGCCTAGCTGAATCCTTGATTAAAAGGATAAAGTGGATTGCTCGTCCACTATTGCAGAATTGTAGGCTCCCAACCGGTTGTTGGGGCCATGCGATGCTGCATGCAGCAGCACTGATCCAATTCAGGCCAACTGCATATAATGAGACATCCCCCTTGCAGCTAGTGCGTGGGAAAGTGCCAAGTATTTCCTATCTGCGAAAATTCGGTTGTGCAGTATATGTGCCGATACCACCTCCTCAACGTACTTCAATGGGACCCCACCGGAAGTTGGGGATATATGTTGGTTATGAGACTTCGTCCATAATCAAATTCCTAGAGCCTATGACTAGGGATCTTCATACGGCTCGATACGCTGATTGCATATTTGATGAGGACAGTTTTCCAGCATTAGGGGAGACCGGCATCCTGAAGAATGTCGGGAAATTGAATGGAATGCAACCGGGATGCAGTCCTTAGACCCACGCACTAGCGAGGCTGAACTGGAAGTTCAGCGGATCATAAATTTGCAAAATCTTGCAAATAAGCTGCCGGATGCCTTCACCGATCATAAGGGAGTGACAAGGTCGCATATACCTGCGATAAATGCGCCGGAGAGAGTGCGAGATAGCCCCGAAGGCTACCGACTCTGGTGTCACCCCCATCCTAGGAAGAGGGGAGACCTCCGGGTGCTCGGGACAAAGCCCCACGGAGACGTCCGCGGAGGCACGACCGCGAGCCACCTGTCCCACTCCGGGATTCAGTTGAAGAAGCTCAACCTGAAGTTGAGAATGTCCCTGAAGGACACCGTCCCGAAGACGGAGCCCTCGAAGAGGCGACCCAACCTCGAGGTTGGGATGGTCCCTGAAGGACCCCATCCCGAATATGGAAATCCCGGTGCATTGCGCGCGCTTAAACGCACCGGGAAATCGGAACACCCTAGCTACGTCGTCCCGGGAAATCATGACGAGCTAGAGGATATGGATGAGATCTCCACTAATTATGTGCACACGGGAGAGTTATTCAACAGAAAGACCACCATTGTGAATGTGAACTTTGCCTCAAAGATTGCTTGCTCAATGGATCCGGATCCAGAACCAAAGTCCATGGCAGAGTGCCGAAGGCGCTCAGATTGGGATAAATGGAAAGCAACAATCGAGGCAGAGTTACACTCGCTTTATAAAAGAAGAGTGTTTGGGCCTGCAGTCCCAACACCCCCAAAGGTCATCCCTGTGGGATGCAAATGGGTGTTCCTCCGGAAGAGGAACGAAAATAATGAGGTGGTAAGATATAAAGCGAGGCTGGTGGCACAAGGGTTCACGCAGAGACCCGGCATCGATTCCGATGAAACATACTCTCCCGTCATGAGTGGGATCACGTTCCGATATTTGATATCTATGGCAGCTAATCTATATCTCGATATGCAGTTGATGGATGTCGTGACCGCATACTTGTATGGGTCACTGGATTCGGAAATTTATATGCGAGTCCATGAAGGACTCAAGATCCTCGGTTCGAATCCAAATCGCAACATGTATAGTGTACACCTGCAGCGTGCACTCGTATGGGTTGAAACAATCCGGAAGCATGTGGTTCAACCGTTTGAGTAACTATCTCCTAAAGAGAGGTTATACAAACAATGATGATTGCCCCTGTGTGTTCATAAAGAAATCCCGAGTGGATTTTGCATCATCTCCGTCTATGTCGATGATTTGAATATCATTGGCACCATAGGGGACATTGAGGAAGCTATGGCTTACCTCAAGACGGAGTTTGAGATGAAGGACTTGGGTAAAACCAAGTTACGCTTGGGCCTGCAGCTCGAGCACCACCCTGGAGGAGTGTTTGTGCACCGGTCTACTAACACAAAGAGGGTACTTGAAAAGTTTAATATGGGCAAGTGCCACCCTCTAAGAACCCCCATGGTGGTCCGTTCACTTGACGTGAAAAAGGACCCGTTCGGACCCAAAGGGGAGAATGAGGAAATACTGGGACCCGAAGTTCCCTACTTGAGCGCCATTGGAGCACTTATGTACCTTGCGAATTGCACGAGGCCCGATATTGCATTCGCGGTCAATCTGTTGGCCGAGTACAATGCTGCCCCAACCAGAAGGCATTGGGTTGGCATCAAGACCATTCTCCGGTACCTGCATGGTACGCAGGACCTTGGGTTGTGGTTCCTGAAGAACCAAGATCCGACCATGGTGGGGTATGTGGATGCTGGCTATATGTCCGACCCACATAATGCCAGATCCCGACGGTTTCGTGTTTCTCGTGGTGGTGCGGCCATTGCTTGGCGATCCGTGAAGCGGACCCTGGTTGCCACGTCAACCAACCACTCGGAGATCATTGCACTTTATGAGGCCACACGAGAGTGTGCCTGGCTGAGACGGATGGTTGGCCACATCCAAAAGTCATGTGGCTTGGACACCGCTAGTGCCCCCACTGTTATCTATGAGGATAACGCTGCTTGTGTTGCACGGATGCATATGGGCTATGTGAAGAGCAATTACACGAAGCATATTGCTCCAAAATTCTTCTACCCCCATGAGCTCCGGAAGAGCGGAAATTAATATCCTGCACACTAAATCATGTGAAAATCTTGCAGATTTATTCATAAAGTCTCTGCCGACATCTAGCTTCTATAGATGCGTTCGAGGGATTGGCATGAGACGACTTAGGGAGTTGCAAGGATCGGGGGAGAATAAAATCATGATCCTGAAGATCATGTGGTGATCCTGAAGATCACCGAAAGGGTTAGCCCATACCCGTGATCCCGAAGATCATGGGAGTGATCCTGCAGATCACTTGCGTAGTCCTGAAGACTACTAGATCCTAATAACCAACTGTTGTACTCTTTTTCCCTTGGTGAGTTTTTCCCACTCGGGTTCTCTCACGCAAGGTTTTTAACGAGGCAACAGGTGCAACACAGCTTGCGCATGCTATGTACTCTTTTCTCCTACCATTTTTCCCACTGGGTTTTTGGAGGAGTTTTTAACGAGGCATAGGCATGGCGTAATAATTTGCCCAAGGGGAGTGTTATGAAACCACAGCATGTAAACCGGATATTTCCGGTTTATGCTGGGTCTTATGTGGGCAAATTAAATGGACATTAATGTGAAGTGGTTGGCTGTTGAGGGGGCACCCTTATCCGATGGTGCTGCCCCCTTTGCTCCTGCTATAAATAGAAGTCACCGATGGTGACGGGAGTGGCAAGACAAGAGAACTCCCGGTTGTAATCATCCAGAGAGAGATAATACAGCTCCCGCTTTGCCCCATTTCCTGTGTGCTCTTCCAGTATGACTTGTGTGTGTGCATTAGTAGTGTGAGTGACTGCCAGGCTGATTCCGGTTGTTATACAACATGTTCTTCCCTTTTCTTATATATACCCTGGTTTTTTGGGTTTGAGGAAAATAAAATATACATGCAAATAAAGCCAAATTAATATCCATCCTCCGAATTAGAGAGACAGAGACGAGAGATAGAGAGAGATAATAAATGGAGAAGTTAAATAAACTTTGGTGAAAAATAAAATAACAGTCATAGTTGGAGCAATATTTATTTTAGAATTTTTTTATTATAAAGAAAGAAGAATTCTTCCCTAGTATTTAATTCACTAGTTTTGTAAATTATCGAAATGAAAGAAAATGCAGAAAGGTAAAATGATTTATTAGATGGATTTTTGTTATCTAAAATTGAGGTGTCACAATCCTAGGTTACTATTTTGAGTATTGATTAAGTAGGGTTAGACCTAGTCCAAGTTTTCACCGAGTAGTTCGACTTGTCCTATCTAGCACTTGATTGATAGTAGAGGGTTTAACTTATTTAGCTCGCTATTTGATTCACGTTAAGGTATTTAGAGGATTAGATCTCTGCCCTTAGTGACTGGGTAGTCGGTCGACTTGTCCTACCTACTTCACTTAATTGACTTGTTCTCGGTGAAACATTCGCATAGGGATCAAATCCAGTTATGTTGGGTATCTAGGACTAGTTTTGGCTGATTATAATTGTATTTACCGGTCACATACACTACCACACCGACCCACTGTAGCGTCGAGGTCAAATGGGCCTACAGCGGTGGGCAGGCCGTGCCGCCGCTACGCCTCCGCGATTATAAATGGAGGTTTGTGGTGGCGGTCCATCACCAACCGCCATTAAAAAGGCCTTATTAACGGCGGTTGGAGATGCCAGCCGCCGTTAAAAAGACTTATTAACGATGGTGGGTGAGACAGACCGACCCACGGATCGTAAATCCCGAGGTGCTATTTAAGCGAGACACAAGATAATACAACAAGCGACGGAGTTCAAATATGACATAGAGAAATTAATATCATTTTACATCAGAGTTTAGTGCAGCGGAAATTAAGCAAGTTCAAGTCTGAAATTGCGGAAGCGGAAGCGATAAATAACCTCTACAAATATACATCTCAACGATACAGGCGGTGATGATTAATCCGAGCCCATACGGATAATCACGTAGCCAAACACAAGCAGCGGTAAGGCTACGCTTCCCGGTGAGAAGACCAGCCCTCTAGGAATTGCAAGTTCCAGGGCAGTATACCGATAGGCAACTCGTATGCATCATCCGTATTACACTGTAAAACAACATAGACATAAAGGCTAAGCAACTAAAGCTCAACAAGACTGACCCGTCAAATAGTTCACGAGAACCGACTCCTAGACATACAAGGCTCGAGAGGAGTGTACTAATTTTCAGGGTATAAAACAGCGACTAAGCGGTGGATCTTTACTTTCAATATTATTGCCAAGTTTAATATTAACAATGTAAATACAGTGATCATGCAAGAGAAACATAAATACAAGTGTAGCTTAAATATATCAATGTAACATCTTTCAACAACAATAACCAAGCAAGTACCATTAGCATTTAGAATTTAAATTCAAGTTATTACTATGATGTGACACGGTGAACAAGTCGAGTACTCCTTACTGCGAGGGATAGTGATACTTATCAATTTTACACCAGCTAGGAAAAACCCGAAGCACACGACATGCGCATCATTTAAGAACACGTATATCAACCTTTCACAAAGGTGTCATTCAAGCGGGAAGGGTATCGGAACTCCAAAGTGGCCAGCAGCTCATCGGTAACGTCGTGAGCCTACTACCCACTCCTTGCGCGGGTACAACGACCGAAGATCAGGGTTATCTTCCATAGTATAACATCCCATGCTACATAAGTTTACTAGTCCCCAATAAAACTAGCATGTACTCGGTACAATTCAAAACTTGTCCGAAGGGGCCAACAACGATACGATCCTCAACCGACACGGACGGGGCTACAACCTTCCAAACCATGCCCTCGCAAGGCACATGTGCTTGCCCTTTCCTCTACTGGCCCGTCCACGTCTCAACTTTTAGTTGTTTACACAAACGGTCTGCCACCTTGAGAGACAAGCCCTATCCAGGCCCTTGTCTTCGCTCTTTCCGAAACAGACTCGTTCGGTTGCATTTACTTAAACATGTGATTATCAACTTGTTCTACTAGCAATTGAGTAATTGACCTTGTGTACCGTTGATCCTAGAATTAAGCATAGCAAATGTTCTAGTAGGCTAACTGTACCAAAGATAACATGTACATAGGATTTGTGCAGGGACAATGCATGTGGATTTTCAGCCAAATACCTAGACTTAATGCACAATACATCCTAGACAGTCTAGCAATTGTGATACTGAAAATAAAAACTTTAAAAACTGGGAGGATGCACCGGGGCTAGCCTAGAGCTACCACAACAGAGTTAGGGTCTTCGGGTGCCGGGTCTTGATTGAGAGAGATATCCTTCTAAAGATCCTCAACCGGCACTTCAACGTTTCCTAAGTTAACGAGATGTCAATATCGATGAATGCAAAGACACGCAAACAATATGGATGATGTCGATGTATGAATGATACATTCAAAAACAGAATTGATATGTTACATAAGATGGTTCTTGAAGACATATGTTTAAAAGTAAATTTATTTAAAGCATCTCCTTCACTATCACATGCCATAATGAACAACTTAATCATAATAAGTAAAGACATTTAAATTACATGTTCACATTTGCAAGGGTTCTGTACATATGCATTATACAGGAGCTATATACATGAAATAACAAAACTATAAGCAAGTTTCATCATTTTTTGTGGAGAGGATTTAATTTAAACATAAAAGCAAGGGTGTTGAGTAACAAAAATTCCTTAGAAAATTATAGGGTGCAGATATTAACACATCCTAAAACATGGTGATACTACATGCTATTAGTGACATTTAGGCACTGGTATTGCATTTATTTGATGCATAAATTATTTGTTGGAAATTAAATAAGCTGAACCAAGAATTTAGCATACAATGATATACATGTAGGAACATTATGAATATGATTGCACCATAATAAAGAGCATGTCCAGAGGAGTCCAAAACATTTGAGTCTGCATCATTTGCATTTCTAGATATAAAGATATGAATTTATTAAGGTTTTCAAACTTATAATTGTTCTGGAACAACTATGCAGCAAAAATGCGTTCTATCAGCACCATTAAATAGATCTCTTTATATGGAATCCAACAAAATCGGTCTCACTCGATTTGGAGCCCTAGAACTCAAGATATGATTTTTCTAAATTTATTCAAAAGTCTGCTCAATTTACAAAATTGCCATTC
Organism: Chloris gayana; assembly: GCA_031894775.1. NCBI lineage: Eukaryota > Viridiplantae > Streptophyta > Magnoliopsida > Poales > Poaceae > Chloris > Chloris gayana. Next base: position 20,947 of record JAUNZO010000037.1, read on the forward strand.
GTCTAAAAAGGATTTCGCAGAAATTATGAAACTGCCACCCCGTAGTTTTTTTTTTTTTTTTTTGCACAGGCGTCCGTTCATGGCGCCTCTGGTGGCTGGAGACGGAGGTGGGCTTGGTCCGGGGAGTGGAGTGAGCTCACGGCGCATCCATTGGTAGCGTTGGTTCGGGCTGGGGCGGCTTGTAGGGGCTGGGCAATGGAGCTCGCTCCTGCTGCTGCTCTGCTGCGTGCTGCTTGAGAGACAAAAGAGAGGGAGCAGTGAGCAGGTGGGAGAGAGGAGCGGGCAGGGAGCCGGGCTTGCGGTGCATCGGCTGGGGGCGAGCATCGGAGAGCCGATGCCACGTATAGGGCGCAGGTGGCGCTGGTTCTCTGCTATGGTCGGGCATCGGGGAGAAAAGAAAGAGAGGAAGGGGATGACATGTGGGACCCGCAGAATATTCCAAGAAATTTTCCATATTCCAGTTTGTGGGTTTTTAGCAAAAGTAGGAGCTTAAATAAAATACTTTCCCTGCTCAAAAATCCCAAACAAAAATACTAGCATGTAGTACTTCACTTGGATTAGACATGCACCAAAAGTTTGAGTCCAAACTCCATCTAGTTTAATTTTGATAATTCATCAAAAAAGGGTAAAAATTAATCTTCTTGACATTGACATCTTAGCAAATGACATGGGACTTGTTCCCAGATTTTTCATTTGACATCCTCTACAACGTATATTGTTGCCACGGGCAATTGTTATAGGAAAATTTTGACTTGTAGTTCAACCCAATATTAATTTATTTGAATTTGCAATTCAAATCACTATGCATGTGACCAACATATTTATATTGGGGTTCTACAAGGTCAGTAGATAATTGTAGAATTTTGAGTTGAGACGTTCGTGACACCGGGGTGTCATAGTTAGGGATTCCAAACGCGACATGGAGCTCAAAGGCAGTATCATATGCAATGTCACTAGGTCGTGATGGCACGGAGTTGGTTGTTGGCGTAGCACTAGGTGAAGGCGAAGGCATGGGCATAGGCATATACATTTGCATGACACCTATCTTAGCAAGCTTATCTTCCATTTCCTTCCGAGTGCTAGGGTCTGCAGGATTGAACGAACCGAAGAGGCTGGGATTCCTTACAGCAATGAACATCCGATTTTGTCGTCACCATTCTATCTTCGACTTCTCTTCCATGTCTTGCTTGTACAATGTATACTTATTGTACAGCGAGGGAGCAGAAGAAGAAGACGAGAATCCTTCTTTCCACGTGGCCGATGAGGACACTCCTCGTACGTGCCCACCATGCTCCTTGTTGTTAAGTGCGTGCGCGAGCTGATCTCTGTGACACTCAGATCTAAGAGTTCCACTTTTTATCTACACCTTGACACGACCTTTCAAGTTTTGCGGAACTTCGCCGCTGGGTCGGTCATAACGGTTCCATCCTCGGTTTGATCGGAGCGGGCATAGACCCAATTCTTGCCACGCTCCTCGATATCCTCCAATGGATCTAGCTTCCCTTCCAATTTTTTCTTCTCTTCCATCTCTCTCCGGATGAAAATCTTTTTCTTGTAACCGTCCGAACCCAAGCGCGGCTTGTACTTGTTTTTCTTGTTCAGCTCAACCATCTTCTCACCGACCTCCAAGGAAGACTCGCTCGTCTTTTGCTGAACGAAAAGGTCCTAGTCATGGCGACTTATGTCACACCCCTATCCCAAAAGATAGTTAAGTGTGGTACGGATCGCCTTGGGAGATGATTGATGAAGCAACCATACATAGCATCACATTAACAAACATCCACGGATTACAAGTTTACATAATTAAGTCTTGATTACAACATAGGGTTCGATATAAAGATACATTAGGTTCGAAATTAAGTCTTACATAGCCATGATCTTTGTTCGAAATTAAAGTGCGGAAGCGAAATACATAACTCGACGATACATAGATAACTTAATTGAACCATGCCAGCCTAGGCCATGGCTCACTCATCATGGGTCGGAGAGCTAGGGACCCATTCAATGGTCCACTCTTTGGGCTCTTCTCCATCCCAAACCACCTTACCACAACAATCACAAAACTCGACTTGCGGGAAACCCGTAAATAAGCATGTAGTGGCAAAGCCCGAGTATCTAACATACTCTGCAAGTCTTACCCGTCAAATTGGCCTTCTAAGACCGACTCCGAGATGCATGGGGCTTGACCAGTTCGACTCGGCATTTTGCATAAATAGCACCTATGCTAATTAGGTTGGCAATTTTATGACTTAGCCAAATTAATAGGGTTATTACATAAAAGGAACTTTAGTGAGCATACTAGCAAGACAAGAGTTTGCAATACAAATTTGTGGCAATATAAAACAGCAAGCCATTCATCCTCCTTTCTTTACTACACATTGCGAACTGCTCGAATCAAGTGGTACTCATTAACCGAGAGGAAATGACGATAATTATCGAATTATTACTCCTGCAGGAAAGAACCCAAATGCACGACATACGCATCATTTAAGAACACGTATGGCCACCGTTCGCGAGTTCATCATAAAGTAAAACACGGGACCACCGACCCCGAGTACACGTCCCCCTTGCGACCGTTCAACAACGCGCCCAAGGCTTAACCCATGTACTCTCCAACGGTCCTCAACCCGTGCAACCGCCGTGCCAAACACATCACCTCCGGGTCGGTGAGATATCCGGCTCACTTTACAACTTGCAAGCTACATAGGTTTACCAATCCCCATAAGAAAGGTATGCAAGTGGTACACAACTCAAACTTGTTTGCGGAGCCACAATGGGGTGTTCTCAATTTTAACCAATTCATCATGTTCGTATTTAATCATGAGTCATAAGTGAGGTCCCCAAATCTATCGTTGACTCCATAAATATAGCATAGCATTTCTAACGAGGATATGACACATAAGCAACATAGGACATATAGGAATTCGATGCACGTGGATTTCCAATCAACTCCTAGAACTTAAATGCACATTCATCATCCTTAATAGAGTGATAAAGAGAGACATTTCAAAATAATAGGAATGCACCGGGCTTGCCTTGAGAGTGATCGAAGTTAGCACTAGCCTCACAAGCGTTGAGCGTAGCAACCGTCTCTTCCAGCGGAATCAATTCGACGTCGTCACCAATAAGATGAAATGCAATGCATAAGTGATATGAATAAAAGGTCGATGGGGATGGCAATGCATGTGTGCTGTTTTTGTAAGGATGCACATGAACGAATTTAACCAAAAGCTTTGTTCAATTAAACCCTAATAAGCATGACTATAACTCTTGTTCCATTTACGAGAAGTTAATTACATACACAAGCATAACCCTACTAATACATGAAGAAGAACTTAAGACATGGGCATGAGTGCTGTGTTTCATGTAGATTGAGAAACTAAGGATTAGCAAGTTTACATGCGACTCGTTCAAATTTAGTGTTTAAGTGCTTGTTATCACATGCGATGACGATTGCTTTTATAAAACAAGAACTCGATCCCAAAATTAACACATGTGTGAAGTATGTGAAATCTTTTTACTAATTCTGCCATGAAGTGCTAGGGAACATGGTGAATAGTGGAAATTACCTAAACATGCAGAAATACAATTTTTGTGGAACATTAAACCTATTAAACATGTGCTGAAATTAACCTTTTATGGAAATAGATCTAGGATTTGCAAGAATAATTATTTAACATACTCACAATTTAACATGGACTTTTCTACACATGCACAGTACCAGGAGGGAATTAATTACCAAGTTTCATGCAAAAATAATTTACACGGATTTAATTAAAAATTAAATACAAAGAATGCAAGAAATGCAATAACTTGAAAAATATGAAATGAAATGCAGAGCTTTCAGTTCCAAAAATTCAAATATGTTTAGGTGAAGGTTTTGGCCAAGTGGCATTATTTTTGGATCTATAGTTTTAAAGTTATGCCTTAGTTAACTTTTCAGGGGTTGACTTTTGTCATTTTTGTAACAATATGAAAACGTTCGAATCTGGCCAGCCCATGTTACTTTTATGAAAGTACAGATCCTCTAGCTTCCAAAAAATTTTAGTTTGTAATTTTTGGACATTTCAAACGCCAGATACGAATTTTTCAAACTTGAACAAAGTTCGGTCCTATTTACAAAAATGCCACTCGGCGACTTTTTTTAAAGAGGGCGGCGCGCGCGCTCCGTCGAGCGGTGGCCTACGCCGGCGAGGTCGCGCGCGGCGGCGCTACGCTGGAGCTCATGCTCCGGCCTTTGGGGAAATCGGTGCGCGTGCGACGGGGAGCCCTCCGGTGGGGTCCACGGGGCCCGCGACGACCGGAGACGGGCCGCGGCGAGCGGCGGCGTCCGCGGGGACTCCGGCGGCGACGTGCGCTCGGTGCAGGGGGAGAGAGGAGGAGGGGGCTGGTCCAGGAGCACCACCCGAGCACGGAGGGTCGTGGCGTAGGCTCGGGCGGCGGCGAGGCGGACCATGGCGACGGCTCGACGGAGGGGGGGCGGAACCGAACGGCGGCGGCGGCGTTCCGTCCAAATTCCGGTGATTGGCTGCAGGGGGAGGGAGGCGCATCGGTGTGGAGCTGCAGGGGACTCTTGTGCACGATTTGACGAAGAGAGGCGGGGCGCATCTCACCTAGGCGGTGTGCGACGCGGAGGCGGCCATGGCGGTCGTCGTGGACGGCGGCGGCGATTTCTTCTCTTGCGCGAGCTGCGGTGAGGGAGGGAGCTAGGCGGCGGTGCGGGGAGGAGGGAAAAGAGCTGGGCAATGATTGAGGCGGACGGGAGGAGTGGGAGCTTGGCCTCCGTGGCGTTTTTAGGGGAGCGGCCGGACGGGGAGGCGGCGGCGGAGCGGGGGCCATCAATTCCGGCCGGCCGGGGTTGGGCGGCGGGTACAAATGCAGTTGGGATTGGCAGGGGGTGCGTGGCGACCTGACAGGGCGGAGCGGGGCGCGTGCACGGCCCGGCGGCTCGCCGGACCGGTGGTCGGGCCGCCATTGCCCGGTGGGCAACAAGTGCCGGATTTGAAGTTTTGAAATTTGAAGTTGTGGTTTGAAACTTTGACTAAAATTCGTACTTCTGGTGCTCTAAAATTAAAAGTAAAAATATGTAGAGCTTCCAAAAATTCATACAAAATTCACAAACAACAGTGTTTCAGATTTGAATTTGAATTTTTGGGCATTCAAAACTTTGTTCAAAAATTTTGTAAAAATACTGTAAATTCCTCTTTTTACATGAGCAATGCAGTGGTGCAAAAATATGGGGGTAGTGTCTTTATGATTTTTGCATTTTGGTTAGTGCTAGGGTTTAGGTTAGGGCTTAACTAGCCTTTTCCCTTTTCTCTTTTTATTTTTCTTATTTTCTTTTTCCTGTTTGGGTGATTAGAATTAGTACCTAATTAGTGATGTGTTTAGGGTGCTAACTGCGTGATTAGCCTTAATTGTGACATGGGATGTCACAACTTATCTTGCCATACCTTTGAAAAGGCGTAAGGTTCTTCTTGACATAGTCACGGTTAAATGTGGACTTGTTATCTCGCCATATGTGATTACAAATCCTCATCATTGCCTTCTTCACGCTCTCGACGTCCACTGGTGGGAATCGGATTTTCGACTTTACCGAATTCCACAGTTCATCTTTCCTCTCTGTGGCACGGAACACGAATCATGCCAAATGACTCTGCAAAGATCCCTAACCACTTTGCCACAATGATTACGCCATTTTGCATGGACAGCGACGGGTTCTATTGGCGTCTCGTCTTTGAGGTCGAGAGCAATGACTTCATAGATGCCCTCTGCCTTATTCGCGGAGCGTTCACCACGCTTGTGTTTCTTCGGGGTCACTTAGGCGGTCATGTTTGTGGTCGGCTCGTCGGCGTCCACATTGCCCTCTCGCCTCGGGTTGTGAAGCTATTTGACGACGGGAACTTCGTCTAGGAACCTACGATGTAAGGAATAGAATTAGTATGTAGCTATTATTGAAGAGAAAAATGAGGAGTGATATCTTTGACGCGATACCTCTTCCTCGGACTTGTAGTCAAGGTCCGAGGTCCGGCCCCGAGGTTGTCGAGGTGGTTGAGGATGCGGATCCTTCGGTTCCACATATCCTTCATCTCGTAGATGAATCGTCGAAGTCGATTGCCGAGGATCTCCTTGTGACGGTGTGTACTTGATACGGTGAGGCGGGGAAGGGTTAGGATTCCGAGCCCCGACACATTCTCACCTTCTAATGACGTCTTGTCCACCATAATGGGTTAGGCTACCTTATTAGAGACAAACACTTTGTCGAACGAGAGAATATCTTCGTACTTACAAGGAGAAAACAGAGGAAATAGTGAAATAATTTACAATAGATTAATTTATATAGAACAAATACGTTTTGCATGGCATCGGAACGGGGATAGCATCTAAATCATACGAGTAGAAGAGGACGACAAGAAGGATGGATGTACAATGTAGGACAATTTCATAAGAAAGGTAGGTGCACATTATGCAATGCATAACGCCATTTATACGACCTCGAGCTAAATAGGTCAGGATACTTGGGTATCCTTCGGACAATCAAACGTAATGTGGCATACACATCACAAAGATGATCCGTAGAATACCCAAGCATCCGACCATGTCTACATAAGGTCGTACGAGTTGCGAGACGTCTTGCATATTTTTGTACCGACCTTCCTAATGAAAGACACCCAATATTCTATATTCAATCTCACCATCTTTCCCTTCTCCTATATATATGTCGATGCTTATAAAGTCATCATTTGCCGGAAAGATGCTCTCGGTGCGGGTTGCCGAATCAACGGCCATCCAACGCTATCATTAAGGTCATTGACTCGTATGGCAACATGTTTCCAACATCCGAGGATGCGGTCCATGCTGCCACACTTATCTCATTTTGCTTGCTTTCATCATCGAGCATGGCTAGACCAAGGAGAGAGAGAGAGAGAGAAGATAGAGAAAAGAGAGAAAAGAGAGGAGAAAAGAGAGGAAAGGGAGGAAAGAAAGGGGAAAAAAGAGAAGAGAGGAGAGAAAAGAGAAAATAGTTTTTATTTTTAAAAAGTGGTCTAGCCATGAAAGAGAGGAAAGTGATGAGAAAATAGGTGGCCAATGTATAATTCAGATAGGTGGCTAATGCATAATTTTCAGATAGCCGTGATAGATAGGTGGTCAATTTTATACCATTAGTTTAGCTATGGGCCCATTGACACGGCATACACAACAATTACTTCACTCAAAAATGCAGCAACAAATATGACAAAAAGGAATATGAAATGGATAGTAATGTTACTGTTGAATAGAACAGACAACAAAATCTCTTAAGTCCAAAATCCAAATATAGTATCAAATATTCTTGATCAGATATTATTTTACCAAAGCCAATTTCAATGCAAATTTAAAATGCAATTTCTGAGCAGCATAACAATTGAAACTCTAGCTTCATGCCATTCAAGTAGCAATATAATTTATTTTTCAATGCATATAAATATATGATGCAATATCCGAGCATACATGCACATGAAAAGACTCATAGCAATCACATGATTTGATTTTTGCATCTGCTGGCAGAACCAGCAGCAACAATGCATGAGAAAATAGCAAACCTAGGAAGGATACTAGGCTTCCTATTTTCAGACAACAAAAATGGAGAGGGAGATTTCAGTGCAATTAGATCCAGGAAGCAGCCAATTTAGGTAATGACATCGCTCAATTGATAATTCGCTAACAGGTTTGCTACTAGCAAATGCAGCAAGAGCAGGTTTCATAGCAATTCACTAATTCATAGCTATTCAAGTAACGACATCGTTGATAATTCAGGAAGCAGCCAATTCAGGTAACGACATCGCTGATATGTATTTTCACTAACAAGTTTGCTATTCTGTTCAAACAGGCGAGCAGAAGGAGCAGCACTAACATCAGCATGATTAATCACCAGGAGCAGCACTAAAATCGGCAGGAGCTATTCTGTTCAAATGACTTGATTTAATTTTCATTTTCCCCCATGCTGATTTAAAATCAGCACTAAAGCAATTTTCATTCGAGGCAAGTTCAAGCTAACAGGAGGAGCAGTAATCGAGTAGGGGAGAGTGAGCAATTCCAGGGGCAGCACAACCCACAACAGTAGAAGACATGTGATTCACAACACTAATTTCTAAACAAACTTAACATAAGCAACAATATCGAGAAAAATTATCACAACCCTAACAGTGAACATGCTAGGGCTGGCGAGGAGGGAGGGCCACCGAGGAAGGGCCAACATTCAACATTCAACATTCTTCGCCATAGTTGCACAAAACAAGGGGGGAGGGGGGGAGGGGAGAGCGGGCGTACCGGGGAGGGCCATGGATGGCTCGCCGTCGAGTAGGAGGGAGGGCCGGTGAGGAGATGCCGACGAGGAGAGAGGGCCGACGCGGAGGCCTCGGCGTGGAGGAGGTGCCGGCGTGGAGGGCCGGCGTGGAGGAGGTGCCGGAGCGGAGGACCGGCGTGGAGGAGGTGTCGAGACGTGGAGGGCCGGCATGGAGGATAGAGCGCGGGAGACGACGCGGAGGACGGACGGCGTGGAGAACGGCGCGTGGCGATGGCACGATGACCGGAGTGTTGGGCAGCCTGTTGGCATTGTCATCTATGGTGCCAGTGTTAGGGTTGACGCCGCAAGCGGCGCGCTGATTTATAGAACGGCGGACGAGGTTGTCATCCGCCGCTAAAAGGCCATGGGCCCACTCGTCGAGCCTTTGTAACGGCGGTTGACAACACCAACCGCCGCTAAAAAGGTCAGTGGGCCCACATGTCATTGAAATGTACATCGGAAGATTTCTAAAATGGTTTAAATATTGCTAAATTGTATAGTTTGCAAAAAATCTAGTTAAAAATTTTAAAAATCCAAAACTTATTATGTTATTTAGCAATAATAACTAACTGTGAAAAAACTTCAATAATATGTCAAAATTAAATTATTCATGTGACAAAAAATTGTTATAAATTTTCATGATGCCAAATTGCTATAGTTTGCAATAAAATAGTGATAAACTAAAAAACGACAACTAATAACTAAAAGTTAATAAACTTCAATACTTTGTGGAAATTAAATTGATATGGAGATATAAATTAAATATTCGTAGACATAGAGTTATGTCATAAACGCACAAATACGAATTACATGCCACTTGACAACATAAATTAAAGGTACAGATTAAAGTACAATAAGGGTACATTATTATTGCACGGTTTTTCTTTCACAATCTGTGCGCACGTATGGCATTTCAGCAGAATGTCCGAGTCTTGTTTCTATGATTTTGAACTTACTTGGATCAATAAATAATAGCACTTCATCATATTGGTTATATTCATCTTGATCCTTCACATTCTCCACTCCAACGACTCTTTGTTTACCCAATATAACGATGTACTTCTTTTCATCCTTTGGGTCAAGTATATAGAATACTTGTGCTACTACCCTAGAGAGTACCCAAGGGTCATCTTTGTGACCGAATTTGTTTGATCGACGAGGGTTAATCTGTAATCATCCACCTCAGCCCCCTATGGGTGTTGCACCCATTTGAATTTAAATATAGGCACAACGAGATCTTGTCCATAATTAAGTTCCCATATTTCCTCGATGTACCCGTAGTTTGAGGTCGGATTGTCCTCTTCATCATAGGCATGTGTTCGAACACCGTTGTTTTGATAGTTGCTTTTCTTGTCCTTTTCTTCAGTGTAAAAGGTTTGGCCATTGATGTCGTAAGCCTGAAATATAACCACACTCTTTGAAGGCCTCATGGCAAACCTTCTCAACATTTTGTCGTCTACAGTCCCACGTGGAAGCTCTTGGTTCTCGAACCATGATGTGAAGGTTTTCTTCTGCTCCTTTATGATCCAATCTTCTGTCTTGTCCATGTGGTTCTAGTCAAGCTCACTCGGGTGTTTCTCAAGTATGGGCCCACAATGTCCATCTGTTGCAATATGCTAAAATGTGTTGCATCCACTCTTTTGTAGTCACGATCGATGAATGACTTCCGTCCTCATGTACCTTTTCCTGACAGTCGGCCCACATGATGAGACACGGGAAGACCAATAGCTCCTCCATCTTTAATGTAGTCAGCACAACACTCAATAATCTCCTCGGTGATGTATCCCTCAATCATTGAACCCTCCGGATGAGAACGATTTTGTACAAAGCATTTCATTACATACATAAACCTCTCAAAGGGAAACATATGATGCATGTAGACGGGGCCAACGCAGCAATCTAGTCAACGATCCGAATCATGAAGTGTTCCATGGTGTCAAAATAGGACGGAGGAAAGCACATCTCAAGCATGCACAATGTTTCATTCATGTGGGTCGATAGGTCATCCAACTCGCTTTACCGATCACCTTCTTCGATACTATGTTCCGAAGTAGCACAAAGCGAGTTATAGTCATTTTAGGTCTGGGTGTATGTGATGACGCAAGAAATGCAAAGCTTTTGCACTCTCGGCGTCATCAACCACAGCCTTTTCCTTGCCTGCTTCGGGCTTGGCAATAGTATGACCGAGGCGCATGGATCTCGGGTTAATGACAATATCTTGAGCCCAGGTGAGGTAGTTGCTGCCATCCAAGGCAAGCTGGGTGAATTCCCTCTTTGCAATGTCCGACATGCTCGCAATATCATGCAATTTACTTCGGGTAAATAATGCATGTAGATATTGCGATTATTTGGGTCATGAATATTCCCGGAAAATTTCCCTGCATGTTAGTGAGCATAAAATAATTTTGCATAAAATAATACAAGCAAAAGCAGGTTTAGATGTGGAAATAACGCGATTAAACGCTTCAGGGTTTAATCTGCAAATTTCCAAAGTCCAGGATAATTAATTTCGCAAATTAACCAAGCTTCAAGGGTTAGTATGCGACATTAACGAAAACCGCAAAGGGGCGACGCCCGTCCCCTGTTCCTCCTCTCTTCCCGAAAGGAGACGGCGGTGGCCTAGATCGGGGCAAGCGGTAAGGCGTGCGGAGCTTGCGGGGCTCGCGGCCATGGGCGGCGCGGCGCGCGGCCGGGGAGGCCAGCGGCTGCGGCGCATGGCCCCGTGGTGGCGCGCAGGCTGGGGGAGGCCGCGGCGGTGGCGTGCAAGCGGTGCAGGCCCGTGGCGGCACGGCTAGGGCGGAGCCCGCAGCGACGGTGCCGGCCCGATCCGGCGGCTCCCGGGTGGGAGGAGGCTGCGGCGGCTCGCGGACCAAGGGAGGCCGCAGCACGGCGCACGGCCCCGTGGCGGGCGGCGCGCAGGCCGGAGGGTAGGCGGCGCGGTTGTGCAGATGGTGCGCGGCTGCTGCGGCGTGCGGGCGGGAGCTCAACCGGATCTGCCGGAGATCCGGGCGGGAAGAGGCCTACGGCAAGGAGGTCGGCGCGGCGCGCCGCGGTCCGCGGCCGGGCCGGGCGGCCATGGTGGCCTGGGTCGAACCCCGTGGCGCGTCCCCGGCGCGCGGGTCCTGAGCGGCGGTGGCCGGGATCTACACCACGGTGGCGGAGGCGGATGCCTAGAGTGGTGGGATCCGCTGCGTCACGCGCAGATCCGGTTGGATGCCCGCAGCGGCGTGCGCGGTCGGTAGGAGCGGCACTTCAGGGCCGTAAGCTCCTGTGTAGGTCGCGCGGTGGCAGCGGCACTTTAGGGTCGCCAGCCTACCGGCGGGGGCCCTACCGGTTCAGCCTCGGGATGGATCCGGGAGACTCGCCATGTCGCTCGTGCGGGAGCCGTGAGGCGGTCTCTCCACGGCGGCGACGGGCGGCGGAATAACGAGCCCAATACGACAGCGCGCGTGGGGCTTCTTCCCTCACGGCGACGCTGGGACTTCCACGACGAGCACTTACTCCCACAGCGGCCGTGGCGCGTGGTGCGAGGTTGCCCGTCGGCGGAGACGACACATGAAGTGCGTCATGGAGGCGATGGCTTCGGCGTCAGCCTTGGGCAGCGGCGATCTGCCTCGGCACTTCGGGCCGTGACGTTCCCGGTCGTCTCCGGCAAGTGGAGGGCACGATGTGCCTAGTGCTGCCGAGGCACCAACCGACCAGGGCGGAGTTTAAACTCCAAGGGCTGCTGCAATGGCCTGCTTCGGAGGCCATGTTCATGTGGTGGTCGATCTTCGGGATCGACACCGAGGTAAGCATCAACTAGGATGCTAGGTGCTAAATGTTGGTAGCACATAGTGTTAGTACACAGAGAAGTAAAACATGTTGTTGGTGCTAATCTTAGGTAGCACTAAGTTCCATAGCTCTAGGCCATAGAGTGATGCAATCATTCTGTTATTGTTGCTGTTGTTAACATCAAGTTCTGCTTACATTCTTTGCACTTACCATTGACAGCAGAATCATGTATGCATCAGTAGGCATGACCTAAACTGATTCTTATCTTGTAGCCCGATAGAGATTCGTGCCGATAACGTGTTGTATAACAACCGGAATCAGCCTGGCAGTCACTCACACTACTAATGCACACACAGTCACACTGGAAGAGCACACAGGAAATGGGGCAAAGCGGTAGCTGTATTATCTCTCTCCGGATGATTACAACCGGGAGTTCTCTTGTCTTGCCACTCCCGTCACCATCGGTGACTTCTATTTATAGCAGGAGCAAAGGGGGCAGCACCATCGGATAAGGGTGCCCCCTCAACAGCCAACCACTTCACATTAATGCCCATTTAATTTGCCCACATAAGACCCAACATAAACCGGAAATATCCGGTTTACATGCTGTGGTTTCATAACAGAACTCCTATTGGGTCTGCTCCCCTTCCTGCTCCACCAGCCCACTCGCCCTACCAGCAACCTCACCCGACCGACTGCACCTGCCTCCCCTCACGGGCGTCGCTCGAGCATAGCCACACCGGCCCGCTCCCTCGACAAATGGCCCAGGTCTAGGCACCGTCGTCTTCCCCTAGCTACACCGCCGCATAGCGCCGTCACATGTGTTCTCCCTCTCCTGACTAGTTTATCACCGTAGAGTGACACTCGGACCAGTCCGTGGCCAAGGAAAATGCACTACACCGCCAACTGCGACAGCCACACGTGCGTGCCACCACCTTGAGACCTCCATCCATGCCGGGCACGCCGCAAGCCAATGCGCTTATGCCCGACATGGCCGCCTTTCCCTTCCTTTTTTGAAAACTATGCCGGTGAGGAGTGCGTGACACACTCATCCTCTCCACGGAACCATATCCATCGTCGAGATTATCCACTCGTGTTCCTGCTCTGCCCCCTATGAAGCCCCCCCCTCGTCGCCGTGAGCACGCACGGACACAGCACCGCCCGGGCGAGGTGCCTCCTCCCTTCTAGCACATCTTCCCCCTCTTGTCCGCACCGTCGGCCACCATCGAGCCACCGCACCACCACCGCTGATCCCCTAGCAACACCGAGTTGCCAAACAACACGCCTATGTCACCACGCGCCCACACAACCAAGTAGAACCCCGAGCTGAGCATGCTTAACAACAAACCTACACCACCTTCCGCCGCGCCCACACAAGCGAGCCCGGCGGCACCTCCTGTCATCGACGCTCATGGAGGAATTGGCCCACCGCTCTGCCGTACCGTTCTACCCCTCGCACCGACACAACTCGGCCCTCCCGCCGATTGAAATCGACCACGAATGCCAATTGTGGCGAGCTCCCAAGCCATGCCGCTGCACGGTCCATGATGGACTCCGGATCGGATCTTTCCCCACCGGTCCATAACTTGTGGACCTATTCCACACAATTCCTATTGAAAAAAAACCAAATTAGCCACCTACAAGAATATCCAATCAGATATCAGTCCAAATATTCACAGAAACCCCCTAGCCGGCATTAGAATAACCCTTTCTTCTTTTAGACCCTAGTAGTTTCCGTAATAGCAAAAGAGCCATAACGAAAATTTCGGACGAAGGTCATCAATCAAAAATACCCGGGTAGCAACAAGATGTACCAAGGGTAGAGAGAAAATTTTTGATGGACTAGGATGAAGCGGGAAATCGCTCGTTATGTCACGGAATGTGACACATGTCAATGCAATAAGGCTGATCATTTGAAGAAAGCCGGTTTGCTACAACCGTTCAGCGTTCCCAACTGGAAATGGGACGACATCAAGATGGATTTTAATGTCGGTCTTCCTCGCACCTCTCGAAAGCATGACTTCATTTGGGTTATTGTTGATCGACTTACAAAGTCAGCTCACTTTATACCGGTCCACACTTGCTATACTGTTCGCCAATATGCTGAACTTTGCATCTCTAGAATATTGTGCTTGCATGGTGTACCGAAGACGATAATTTCAAATCGTGGTTTCAATTTATGCACGATTTTGGGAACATCTACATGCCTCATTGGGCACCAAATTAATCCGCAGTTTAGCGTATCACCCCGCCACCGATGGACAAACCGAGCGTGTGAATCAAATATTAGAGGAAATTCTTAGGGCATGTGTTTTGACACACGGTGGTAATTGGGATGAAGATTTGCCTCTTGCTGAATTTTCTTATAACAACAGTTATCAAGAGAGCGGAGGAATGTCTCCATTTAAGGCATTATATGGTCGTAGCTATTGAACTCCACTCACTTGGTCTGAACCTGGAGAAAGGGTCACCTTTGGACCAGATCTTGTGCAGCAAGCCGAACAAAAGGTTTACATTATTCAAGCAAATTTGAGAGCTCCAAACGAACGACAAGAAATGTATGCGAATAAAAGACGTCAGCCCCTAACTTTTGAAAATGGCGACCACATCTATCTTCGGGTATCACCTATGAAAGGCATTCAACGGTTTGGAGTCAAGGGAAAATTAGCTCCCCGCTATATCGGTCCATTCAAGATAATCAAAAAATGTGGACCGGTGGCATACAAGTTGGAATTGCCGATCAATCTATCGGGTGTGCATGACATCTTTCATTTGTCTCAACTGAAGAAATGTCTCAAGCCACCTGCGGATATTATCTTGGATGATTATTCACACTTTCATCTAGACCTTATATATTCTGGACATCTGGTAAAAATATTGGATGAAAAGGATCGGGTCACATAGAAGCGAGCACTCAAATTTTATAAAGTCTAATGGAATAATCATTCGAAAGATTAATCAACCTGGGAATCAGCTAAATTCTTGTGTACTCATTACCCTAGATTTTTGCATCAACTCTCGGGTATGACACGTTTACCTTTCTCTAGTTCGAATTGAATCTTGGGACGAGATTTCCTCAAGGAGGGAGGGTTGTGACACCCCGGTGTCACGAACGTCTCAACGCAAAGTTCTACAATTATCTACTGACCTTGTAGAATCCCAATATAAAATTTTTGGTGACATGCATGATGATTTGAATTTGAAATTCAAACCAATTCATATTGGGTTGAATTACAAGTCAAAAGTTTCCTGTAATAATTGCCCCTGGCGAAAGTCCCATATAATTTCTTGAACCAGAACTCCCTAGAAAAATTTTAGAAGCTTATGTTTTACCTCATTTTGGTTAATTATAGCAATTAAACCAAAAGGGGTTTGGACATGAGGTCGTTGTGCATGTCAAATCCAAGCTGAGTACAACCCAATCGTATTTTTGTTTGGAACTTTTTAAGCAACAGAAGCATTTTATATAAGGTCATACTTTTAGAGAAAAGCCACAATTTCGAAATTTGGAAAATTCCCTTGCATATTCCTTGGGACCCACTCTCCAGTGTCTCCTCTATCTTCCTCTTCTCTCTGCTGGCCAACTCAAGCAGAAATCCACCGCCACCTGCTCCCCTACGTGGCTCCTCTCCTCCGTAGCTCGCCCCACCACAAGCGGCACCTTACTCCCTCTGCTGCTCCCCCTCTCTCCCACGCGCGCTATCCTTCTCCCTCACTCGCCAGCAGCAGCAGCAGTGCACAAATAGAGCACCGGCATTGCCGTGCCTCCTACCAGCTGCCCCCCCATCCCCATCCCCGAATATGACCATGGCCGTTTCTGATCCCCAACCCGATGACCCTCTGTGTGGCAGCCAATGCGCGTGTTTCATTTAAATTTCCAGATGGCATTTTCGTAAATATTGTAGAACTTTGAATAAACTTAGAAAATTCATATCTCCAGTTTTAAAACACCAAATTGAGCAAATCCAATTTTGTTGGATTCCTTGTATCTGGCTCTATCCAGTGGTACTGATGAACTTCATAGTTGCTGCATAGTTTTTCCAAAATAATTAGGAGTTTGTAAACAATGAAAAATCCATATCTTTTTATCTATCTAAAATCCATATATAGTTCTCTACGGTTAATACCTTGTAAAGCACGTTTATTTTCTATAAATTAATTTCTGCATCAAATGAATGTTCTACCTGTGGATGCATGTTACCAATAGCATGTTGTATCAACCTGTTTAACCATATGCTCATATCGGCACGCTATAATGTCCAAGAATTTATGCTAATAGGAACACTTGTTTTAATTTCCAAAGTTAATCTACTCATGATAAAATCAAGAAACTTGTTATAATTATGTTATAGCATGCATATATCACCACCATATTGCACATGTATAGAAACCATGCAAATGTTTTCATGTGAATTAAATATCTTCTTTGATTGGTTAAGTAGTTTTCCCTTACAGATGCTAATAAAGGAAATGTTTAAAATGAATTTACATTTTTGCATATGTCTTCAAGAACCATCTCTTATGTAACATATTATTTATGTTTTCGAAAGTATCATTCAAACCTTGACATCATACATATTGCTTGCATGTCTTTGCATTCGTCAATACTAACATCTCCTTATTTAGGAAAAGTTTAAGTGACAGCTGAGGATCTTCAGAAGGATATCTCTTTTTAATCAAGACCCGACACCTGAAGACACTAAAATTGTTGTAGCTGCAGCCAGGCCCGGTGCATCCTCGCAGTTTCAAAGTTTTTATTTTTAGTATCATAATTGCTAGACTGTCTAGGACTTATTGTGCACTAAATCTAGGTACTTGCAGAAAACCCACTTCCATTGTCCACAGATAAGTACTATGTAGATGATATATTGATACATGTAGCCTACTAGAATATTTGCTATGCTTAATTCTAGGATCAACGGTACATATGTCCAATTGCTTACAAGTTAATGAAGTTCGTTTGCTGTTAATCACATGAGTAAATAAATGAAGATCGGACAAGCCCTGTAGGTGAAAGGGCAAGTTACAATTGTCCGGTGTGGCTTTGTCTTCCAAGGTTGTAGCCCCGTCTATGTCGGTTAAGGATCGTACCGTTGTTGGCCCCTTCGAACAAGTCTTGAATTGTACCGACTGCATGCTAGTTTTATTGGGGACTAGTAAGCTGATGTGGCACTGGATGTTGTACTATGGAAGACTACCCAGGTTTTTGGTCATTGTGCCCGCGCAAGGAGTGGGTAGTATGCTCACGACGTTACCGATGAGCTGCTAGCCACTTTGGAGGTCTAGAACCCTTCCCGCTTGAATGACACCTTTGTGAAAGGTTGATATACATCTTCTAAAATGATGTGTATATCATGTGCTTTGGGTTTTTCCTAGCTAGTGTAAAATGATATGTATCACTGTCCCTCACAGTATTGAGTACCCACTTGTTCACTGAGTCACATCATAGTTAATAACTTGAATTTTAATGCTACTATGGTACTTCTATGATTATTTTTGCTGCTGATATTACTCTGAATATATTTATGTTACACTTGTATCTATTTTCAGTTTACATGATCACTGTATTTATTTACTTAAATATAAACTTGACAATAATATTCAAAGTAAGGATTCACTGCTTAGTGGTTGTTTTATACTTTGAAAATTAGCACACTAGTCCGACACATTGCATGTGTAGGAGTCGGGTTTTTGAACCATTTGACGAGTCGGTCTGGTTTAGCTTTAGTTGCTCAGGCTTTGTGCCTATGTTTTTTTTTCAGGTAATACGAGATGATGCATATGAGTTGCATGTTGGTGTACTGCCCTGGGAAGCCTAGCCTTTGCCGTTGTGTTTGTGTTTGGCTATGTGATTATCCACATGGGCTCGGATTAATCACCTTTGCATGTATTGTTGAGATGTATATTGTTAGAAAACTACGACGTAAATACGGTGATGAATACGTTAGTATATACCCAAATATATATAAGGATGTTAGAGTTGGTGGCAAAGCTAACCCTGGGTTACGTTTGTTTAAATACTTGCATCTACGGCTTCATCGGGTATGTTTTCTATCTGTGCCATGTGTCCACGAGCGGATATGGGACCCTCTTTGGCTCGTTGCTTACCACGAGACGATCCTTTTCCATGGGTCGTTACTAGTAGAACCATGCTTATTTTTGTAGTTTCTTTTGAATCTGATGTATTGTTTCTGAAATAAATCTTCTGTAGGTACATAACTATGTTAGCTTAAGTGTCGATAATTTAGATTGACTTACGTGGTTGAGTGTGGGTCACCACCAAAAGTTCGTGCGCCGTGGAAACGGTGAAAATATTTCTGTTTCGTTTGGTCAGGAACAACAAGGGTAAATAATCAACTTACATCATGGCATGACATACAAATAACTGAATTAAAATTTTCCTTGTCCCATTTTCAGTCTTTTGAATGTTTTGTGTATGTTTTGAAATAATCAAGATGTTAAAATTTTGTCTTAAGGAAATATCTAGAGCTCATTCTTTGAATCGGTAATGAATCTGTCCTAACCCTTCAAAAAAGCATAGCTCCTGTTCTAAATGTAGTGAAACTTTGGGATCATACTAGTTGGAAAAGTTTCGGAATTCTCTACAAGTTTTGTATTCAAAATTTCAACATTTGAGGCTTCGAAATTGTCCAAATATGTCAAACGAGCTAGACAGTTCATTCTGTTCATTCTGCAAGTATGCACGACATTGAGGTTGAGTCAAAAATTCATATATATTTGATCCTTTTTAATTTAGAGACATACAATTACTTTCTAGAAAGTGTTGGAAGTCCTCATGATTTTCCAACTCTTGCCAAAGCTCAACCATGTTGAGAAACGCCTCAAAATTTGAAACCATTGAAACCTATTCACTGCCATACATATTTTGATTCTTGTTGGTAAATAATTCATATCTTTCGTTATGGATGGTAAAAAACTAAGGACTGCCCCAACAGTTTTCCGGAGATCATTCATTACCAATCATGTGATTGAGGTGTTTCGAGTACATTTTTGAAAGCTTATGAAGTCCTCTATAACTTGGTGCTAACCATAGTGCATTTTCTCGACTATCGTCCGGTGAAGACAGAGTCTGTCCAGATTGTCATGTAGCAAGTGATCCTTTTGGTTTGAGATCTTCCAAGGTGTTCATTGTACCTTGTCATGAAGTGAATGCTACACCCGAGGCAAAGGCATCTCCTTTTGTGCTGGATAGAGTTGCACTTTTATACCAAGTACCACATATGACAGAAAGTACCATACGTCAACTTTCTTTGTGTCCATTTTCCGAGTTCAATGGAAACAGATGTTGACTTATTTTACTTTGGAGCAATTCTGAATTTTATTGTTCTTTGTACATTAATTCCTTAGAGAATTTGTGTTTACGTCCATGGGATAAGGAAACTAATGTACAATGTTGATTCTTTTCAGCACGGTGACCACTTGTCGAGGTGAACCCGAGAGTTCCCGATAGGATGGACGTCACAATGAACCTCCACCGCCACCTTCGTTGGCACAAGTGCTTGCATTACAACTGGAATCTCAACATGAGGAAACTGAGCTCCTCCGACAGATAGCACAAAATGTTAATCATTATGGGGGACTCGGTGATGATCAGCCACGACAAAGCACCTATCGGGACTTCCACTACACAAACCACCGGAGTTTGAGTATGCTAAGGGAGCCTCCGGATGCTGACCATTTTTTTGCATATCATGGAATTGAAGTTTGGTTTGCTCAATTGCACTAATGCTCAAGACGTTACCGATGAGCTGCTAGCCACTTTGGAGATCTAGAACCCTTCCAGCTTGAATGACACCTTAGTGAAATGTTGATATACATCTTCTAAAATAATGTCTATGTCATGTGCTTCGGGTTTTTCCCAGCTAGTCTAAAATGATACGTACCACTGTCCCTCACAGTAATGAGTACCCACTTGTTCACCGAGTCACATCATATTTAATAACTTGAATTCAAATGCTAATATGGTACTTGTATATGTTGGGGGCCCGACGCGAGCTGCGTTTCGTCCGGAGGCAACGCCAAAGACCCCGGTACACGTTTTCCACACTAACGCCGAGTCTTAACTTTGAGCAGGCCGCACGGGTCGATGAACGGCGCGAGGCACCCTAAACGAAAGAGGTTCCCCGAGGTGAAGCTAGGGAAGCCTGATGATGGAGCCAGGACCCGGCGGCGAAGGCCGGCATCCTATGAAGCCACCGTCCGGTGAGGCGAGGCGGCGCAGGGCGGAGCGCCGGAGCGAAGCAAAGCGAAGGTCCGGAGTGCGTCCCGCAGCTAAGCCGTGAGCGACGCGGTTTCAGCCGGCTTTCCTGGAATGCTTGTAAGAGCTACCGCCTCGTATTAGAACCAGGGCGTTTGGCTAGGGGTAAAATGGTCCTGTAAAATGCGGCTCCCTAGACTATAAAGGGAGCCCAAGAGTCACATGTAAATACACATGTAATGAGCAAGCTGACTTCGCTTATACTAAGAGTTGTTATCTTGCCCCTGTGTTCTTTTATCCTCCGTATTTTCCATTTCTCGTGTTCGGTGTGTTAAGTGAGCACTACCCTCGCTGCTTAGCACACCGACATTGGCGCCCACCGTGCATGAGCCCGAAAATCAAGCCCACGATGAAAAGAAACACAAGAACAGCAGCAGCGGCCCAGCCTCTACAAGAGCTACCCGAAAATCACCAGCAACAGCCTTGACGCTCTCAGAACCAAGCCGGAGGCCACCTAATCAAGTCGAGGAGCCGTAGACACTTCGACTCGAACAAGCACCCGCCATGGCCAATGGCGAAGGAACAAGCAAAGGGCGAGACAATGTGAACACAGGCAAGTCGCCAGCAATACAAGAAGGTGAGCCCGAAGACACCTACACCTCGGGGGACAGTGAGACACCACTCAGCGAAGTGGAGGAGCTGCAAAGGCACAATTCAGCGCTCGAAGAAGTGAAAAACAAACTCCTCCAATATGCAGAATAGAGGGAGAAACTATTGCAAAAAAACGAAGCCCTCTTACAAGAGAAGTGCAAGCACGAGAAGCTCGCAAGAGAAATTAAAAGACTAAGAGCAAAAGCAAACAAAAGTAGCCGAGCAAAGCCATCAACATCCACAATACATAGCGACACGGAAGCAGAGCCAATAGCGAGCAGCAACAGAGACAACAGCACAAGGCACGAAGCAATGCTTTCCAGGATGTCAAGCCTCATAATCATAGAAAAAGACTCACCACTCTCGGAAGGATGGCAAAGGGCGAGCAACCTAGAAAATTTTCGCATAGGAACCATCCCGAAGTACATGGGGGAAACAGACCCAAGGCAATTCCTTATCAGCCTCGACAGCAGGAGACGAACCCTGGCAAAGATTTTCGCGTAAAGCCGCCAAGGGGCTCGCGTTTTTGTTCGAAGCAAATCTGCATTTCGCCCCTAAACGACTAAGTAGGGGGGCGGGGGAGCGGTGTTTTATTTAAACAAAACAATGCGCAGAGCCGCAAATTGGCTTGTGTTTTCGTTCAAAGCACATCTGCACTTTGTCCCTAAAACAACTAAGGGGGTGGGGGGAGTGGCATTTTATTGAAACAAAACGATGCGCAAAGCCGCAAAGGGGCTCGTGAGACAGACCGACCCTCGGATCGTAAATCCCGAGGTGTTGTTTCAGCAGACACAAGATAACACAACAACAGACGGAGTTCAAATATGACACAGCGGAAATTAACATCATTTTACATCAGAGTTTAGTGCAGCGGAAATTAAATAAGTTCAAGTCTGAAAATGTGGAAGCGGAAGCGATAATAAATGTCTAAAAATATACATCTCGACGATACATGCCAAGGTGATTAATCCAAGCCCATACGGATAACCACGTAGCCAAACATAATCAGCGGCAAGGCTAGGCTTCCCAATCGGAAGACCAGCCCTCCGGGATCTGCAAGTCCTAGGGCAGTACACCAACGAGCAAATCATATGCATCATCCGTATTACCTGTAAAACAACATAGGCACAAAGCCCGAGCAACTAAAGCTCAACAAGACCGACCCGTCAAATGGTTCATAGAACCGACTCCTAGACATGCACGAAAAGTTTCAGTCCAAACTCCCTCTGGTTTAATTTTGATAATTCATCAAAAAGGGGTAAAACTTAAGTTTCTTGAATTTTTACAGGGAGATCTACTGATCCAAATGACATGGGATTTGTTCCCAGATTTTTCTTTTTACTCGCTCTACAACATATATTTTGCCGGGGGCAATTGTTATAGGAAAATTTTGACTTGTAGTTCAACCCAATATTAATTTATTTGAATTTGCAATTCAAATCACTATGCATGTGACCATAAATTTTATATTGGGGTTCTACATGGTCAGTAGGTAATTGTAGAATTTTGAGTTGGGACGTTCGTGACACCGGGACCATAAAATTTATGGTCCCTAGCCTTTGAAACGACGGTCACAGCCCTCCCTCCTTAAGGAAATCTCGTCCCGAGATTAAAGTCGGACTAGAGGAAGGTTAACGTGTCATACCCGAGAGTTGATGCAAAAATCTAGGGTAATGGGTACGCAAGAATTCTACTGATTCCCAGGTTGCTTCATCTTTGGAACGATTATTCCATTGGACTTTATAAAATTTGATTGCTCGATTTCAAGCGACCCGTTCCTTTTCATCCAATATTTTCACCGGATGCTCGGAATAGGTTAGGTCAGATTGCAAGCATGAATAGTCATCCACGACAACATCCACTGGTGGCTTGAGACACTTCTTCGGTTGAGACACGTGAAAGATGTCATGCACACCCGATAGATTGATCGACAATTCCAACTTGTATGGTACCGGTCCACGTTTCTCAATTATCCTGAATGGACCGATATAGCGGGGAGCTAATTTTCCTTTGACTCCAAACCGTTGAATACCTTTCATAGGTGATACTCTAAGGTAGACGTGATCACCCTTTTCAAAATCTAGGGACCGTCGTTTTTTATTTGCATACATTTCTTGCCGTTCCATTGCAGCTCTCAAATTTGCTCGAATAATCCGAACCTTTTGTTCGGCTTGCTGCACAAGATCAGGTCCAGAGGTGACTCTTTCTCCAGGTTCAGACCAATTGAGTGGAGTTCTACAGCTGTGTCCATATAATGCCCGAAACGGAGACATTCCTGCGCTCTCTTGATAACTATTGTTATAAGTAAATTCAACGAGAGGCAAGTGGTCATCCCAATTACCACCATGTGTCAAAACACAGGCCCTAAGCATATCTTCCAATATTTGGTTCACACGCTCACTTTGCCATCGGTGGCGGGGTGATAAGCTGAACTGTGAATTAATTTGGTGCCCAAGGATGCATGTAGCTGTTCCGAAAATTGTGCCACAAATTGAGAACCACGATCTGAAATTATTGTCTTCGATACACCATGCAAGCACAATATTCTGGAGATATAAAGCTCAGCATATTAGCGAACGGAATAGCAAGTGTTAACCGGAATAAAGTGAGCTGATTTTGTAAGCCGATCAACAATGACCCAAATGGAGTCATGCTTCCGAGAGGTGCGAGGAAGACCAACAATAAAATCCATACTGATGTCGTCCCATTTCCACTCAGGAATGCTTAACGGTTTTAGGAATCCGGCTCTCTTCAAATGATCAGCCTTAATGCGTTGACACGTGTCACATTCCGCGACACAACGGGCGACTTCTCGCTTCATCCTAGTCCACCAAAATTTCCTTTCAGCCCTGGTACATCTTGTTCCTACCTGGGTGAACTGAATATTTTGATTGATGAGCTTCTTCCAAAATTTTGCGATGCAACTCAAAAATTTTTGGGACTACCAAACGGTTATTGAACCATAGATCATGTTGGTATCTTGCTGAAAATAAGCAGCTTTGCGATCCTTAATTTTTTGCCGAATGTGTGCCATGCCCGGATCATGTTTCTGGGCGGCGATCACTTCATCTCGGATGGTAGAATGAATAGCCAAATTGTGTATGGCTGCAACCGGTGAAATATAAACACTTGATTCATCGGAGGGGACATCCTTGCTACTGTTCTCAAGTTCCAAATTCAGATTGTTGCAATGCACTTTTCGGCTCAATGCATCGGTTACAACATTGGCTTTATCGGGGTGCTAATGAATTTCCAACTCATAATCCTTGATTAGCTGAAGCCATCTACGTTGTCGCATATTCAAATCAGATTGTGTGAAGATATATTTGAGGCTCTTATGGTCTGTGATGTGGACTAGGGTCCCGATCTTCCGAAAGGTTCAGATAACTCTTGATTTGGCGAAGATGTGACACACGTCGATCCGGCTCCTGAACAACACGTTCGAACCCCGCAATCGCAGCACCACGTCCTCTATGGTTATCAACCGGCGTTGCACGGTTGACCTCGCCTAGAAGGCTAATCCCTGCCTGCGAATCAAGAACACAAGCAAGAACAAGAAAGAACGCAACCAAATTTGCAGATGTATGATTAATCTCACAAGTTGGGGTCTCACAAACCGATGAACGGCGAAACTGTCTAAGCAGAATAATCTAAGCAAAATCCAACCCTAACATGGGTGGTGGCCGCTGCTAATAAAGACTTGGGGATGTGCAAGAACCCCCTGGATGCTCCCCTAATGGGCTCACACGAGATACACGGCCCAAAGGCCAAAAACGGTGACGCAGCACCAATAACAGATTCTGGACGTTCCAATGTTTCGATGATTCCCGGCGACTCCGGATGAAATTTGACGTGAGACCGGTTCCACTGGAAAGCTTATGAAATTATCTTTCCATCCATATGTAGAACGTCCAAATCCGACTTCGTATGCGATCTGGGCTTCTGTTTTAATTCATACTGTTCCTGGACTCCGAAACAGACTCGAAGTCGACTTGGTTTGGGCCTCCACAATGCCTTGCGCCTCTTGCTGGACCTCCACGCCTCCAAGCCCTATTCTATTCATATTATGGTCCTCTCCTTGATTCCTAATCATAATAAAATCATTAGGTAGCAAACTATTCTTAAAATTATGAAAGGAAAGACTTAGGAACGAGCTCACCTCTAAATTTAATTGTCGGGCGCGAGCTCTAGTGATTGGACCTTGAATGTTCAGCGGAGGAGTGTCATTTGTATCCAAAGGAGTGATGTCCTCATCATCCTCCCCTCTTGAATCGGAGTCGTCCTCGACTCAAGCTCATGCTCCTCACCCAAATAAGGCTTCAAATCTGCAATGTTAAAAGTGGAACTAACCCCGAACTCGGGAGGCAACTCAAGTTTATATGCATTATCATTAATCTTCTCAATTATCTTGAAAGGACCAGCAGCTCTAGGCATTAACTTAGACTTTCTCAACTCAGGAAACCGATCCTTTCTCAAGTGCAACCATACTAAATCACCCGGTTCTAATTTAACTTCCCTTTTACCTTTACTACCAGCAATCCTATACTTTTCAGTCATCTTTTCAATGTTGTGCTTAGTTGTTTCATGCATTTTTAAAATAAACTCAGCACGTTCCTTAGCATCAAAGTGAACTCTCTCACTAGTAAGCAAAGGCAAAATATCAATAGGAGCACGAGGATTAAAACCATACACTACCTCAAAAGGACTTACCTTGGTGGTCGAATGTGTTGCACGATTGTATGCAAACTCCACATGAGGCAAACATTCCTCCCACATCTTCAGATTTGTCTTTAAAATAGCTCTCAACATGGTGCCCAATGTGCGGTTCACTACCTCGGTTTGGCCATCAGTTTGTGGGTGACATGTTGTAGAGAACAACAACTTCGTTCCCAACTTATTCCATAGAGTGCGCCAAAAATGACTCAAGAATTTGGCGTCACGATCTGAAACAATAGTAGAAGGCATACCATGCAAACGAACAATCTCTTTGAAAAATAGATCAGCAATATGAATAGCATCATCACTCTTATGACAAGGTATAAAGTGAGCCATCTTAGAAAATCTATCCACGACAACAAAAATACTATCCCTCCCCCTCTTAGTCCTAGGCAGTCCTAAAACAAAATCCATAGAAATATCCGCCCAAGGTATTGAAGGAACAGGAAGAGGCATATACAAACCATGTGGATTCAAGCAAGACTTCGCTTTTTGACAAGTAGTGCAGCGAGCCACAAAGCGCTCAACATCTCTTCTCAACTGTGGCCAAAAGAAGTGTGTGGCCAACACATCCGCCGTCTTCTTTGCACCAAAATGTCCCATCAATCCGCCTCCATGCGCTTCCTATAACAACAAAAGACGAACGGAACCAACTGGAATGCAAAGACGGTTAGCTCTAAACAAATATCCATCATTTATCACAAACTTGTTCCATGTACGACCCTCTCTACAATGCAGCAAAACATCTTTAAAATCAGCATCAAGATCATATTGTTCTTTAATTGATTCAAGCCCAAAAATGCGACAATCAAGGTGTGACAACATAGTGTATCGTCTAGACAAAGCATCGGCAATCACATTATCCTTCCCTTTTTTATGCTTGATAATATAAGGAAAAGACTCAATAAACTCAACCCACTTAGCATGTCTACGGTTCAAATTACTTTGAGAACGAATATACTTAAGCGATTCATGATCAGAATGAATAACGAATTCCTTAGGCCATAAATAATGACGCCATGTTTGCAAAGAACGTACAAGAGCATATAATTCTTTATCATACGTAGAATAATTCAGAACAGGGCCAGTTATCTTTTCACTAAAATAAGCAATAGGTTTGCCATTTTGCATCAAAACACCACCAATGCCAATACCACTAGCATCACACTCAAGTTCAAAAGTCTTACCGAAATCTGGTAGTTGCAGCAGCGGTGCATGTGTAAGCTTGTCCTTCAAAGAGGTAAAGGACTCGTCGTGTGCTTTGCTCCATTGAAACACAACACCCTTCTTTGTCAACTCATGCAACGGTGCAGCGATAGTGCTGAAATCTTTGACAAAGCGGCGATAGAAACCTGCAAGACCAAGAAAACTTCGAACCTGTGTGATGGTTTGGGGCTGCGGCCAGCTAGCAATAGCGTCAATTTTCTTGTCATCCACCTCTATACCCTGTGGAGTAACAACATAGCCAAGAAAAGAAACTCGATCGGTGCAAAAGGTGCACTTCTCAAGGTTAGCAAATAAACGTGCATTTCTTAAAGCAGTAAAAACAGCACGTAAATGATCCATATGTTCATCTAAAGACTTGCTGTAAATCAAGATATCATCAAAGTAAACCACCACAAAACACCCAATAAAAGCCCTCAAAACCTCATTCATTAAGCGCATGAAAGTACTAGGTGCATTAGTTAACCCAAAAGGCATTACTAACCACTCATACAATCCGAATTTAGTTTTAAAAGCTGTTTTCCATTCATCTCCAAGTTTCATTCTAATTTGGTGGTAACCACTACGCAAGTCAATTTTAGTGAAAATTAGAGAACCGCATAACTCATCAAGCATGTCGTCGAGCCTAGGAATAGGATGACGATAGCGAATAGTAATATTGTTAATGGCTCTACAATCAACACACATGCGCCAACTACCATCTTTCTTAGGAACCAAAAGTACAGGAACAGCACAAGGACTAAGGCTTTCTCGTACATACCCGCGGTCCAAAAGGTCTTGGACTTGTCGCTGAATTTCCTTTGTCTCCTCGGGGTTGGTCCTATAAGCAGCACGGTTTGGCAAGGTAGCTCCCGGAATCAAATCAATTTGATGTTCTATTCCTCTCAAAGGTGGTAATCCGGGAGGAATCTCAGCTGGAAAAATATCCTCAAACTCCTGCAAAAGGTCAGTGATAGCAGAAGGCAAAGAGCTAGCAATATCATCAAAGGAATACAAGGCTTGTTTGCATATCAAAGCATAAAAAATATCATCATTAGAAATTTCAGCAAGGTCTGATTTTGTAGCAAGCATAACACGACCTTTCAAATTAATTCCATCTCCCTTAGAAATAGGTGCAGACTTATCCTTTATAGGTGGGAAAACAGAATTAGCAACTTGCTGATTTTCAGATTTAGAATTATTCAAAGAAGCAGCTCGTTCTCTATCAGCTTCTACAATTTCAGCAGGGGTCAAAGGTACTAAAGTAATTTTCTGTCCTTTATGCATAAAAGTGTATTTATTACTTCTACCATGGTGTGTAGCATCATTATCATGTTCCCAAGGACGACCCAATAAAAGTGAACAAGCTTGCATAGGAACCACATCACAATCAGCATAATCCGAATAAACACCAATGGAAAAAGGAACTCAGCAAGTTTGTGTTACCTTAGCTTTTCCCGAGTCATTTAACCATTGAATGTAGTATGGATG
The DNA here is from genome assembly GCA_031894775.1 of Chloris gayana. NCBI lineage: Eukaryota > Viridiplantae > Streptophyta > Magnoliopsida > Poales > Poaceae > Chloris > Chloris gayana. The sequence goes on from JAUNZO010000037.1 coordinate 49,326, forward strand.
AGGATGTGGTCGTTTGGCCAAACCAAGCTTCTCAACCAGATCTGAACTCACCAAGTTATTGCAGCTTCCTCCATCAATGATCACACGTGCTCGTCGATTCTTGATGACGAAGAAAATCTGGAACAAGTTGTGGCGCTGTATCTTTTCAGAAGTCTGAATTTGCGTGCTAAGTACACGCTGTACAATGATGTTCATGAAACCCGAAGTGTCTTCTCCACCAAGTACATGGCCCTCGTTGGTGTCGTCGGCGACGTCGTCTTCATCATCATCTTCTACGTCGGAGGTGCTGATGTATCCACCATCTTCGGTGGCCACGTAAGCCCGCTGACTTGGGCAATCCTTCTGCACATGGCCGAGTCCATGGCAGCGGTGACACTGAATGTTGGAAGTGCGTCCCGTCGAGGCGACCGATGAAGCACTTTGAGCAGGACCCTGCACAGAATTTTTACCTGAATTTGCAGGGCGTGTAGGAGGTGCGTGTGGGGTTGCCGTAACACCATTCGCGGACGCGGAAGGCCGTTTGCTTGCTGGTGGAGATGGCCGGGAAGGAAACCCCGAAGACGGCGTCGACCGTGGGGTGTAAGATGGCCGGTTTGTACTGCTGCTCCTATGTTGCTTCTCCCGTCCCTGCAATTCTTTCTCTGCAAGCATAGCAAACTGGAACAACTGGTTGATGGTGTTAAACTCCTTATAATCAACAATGTCCTGTATATCACGTCTCAAACCAGAGTAAAAACGAACAATAGAGCTCTCATTATCCTCTACTATCATGCAGCGTTGTAAACCCTTTTGAAGCTCACCATAATAGTCCTGCACAGATTTATCCCCCTGTTCTAAGCGCTGAAGTTTTTTCGTAAATCTCTATGATAAGAAGGAGGGACAAAACGATCACGCATAGCTTCCTTAAGTTGAGTCCAAGTTACGGGAATATCATCAGCAGTTAGAGAATTCCACCAAATGATAGCAAAATCTTTAAACTCACTAGTGGCTTGTCTAACTCTATGCTGCTCAGGAACTAGGTGCCCACTAAATTTTTGCTCTACTGTCATCTCCCAATCTAGGTAACCCTCCGCATCATATTGTCCCGAAAAAGGTGGAATGGTAAACTTAATCTTAGCATAAGGATCATCGGGGACTCGATTATTGTTACCTTGTTGTCGATGTTGGCCACCCATACCTTGGGTGTTCTGTTGTAGACGCCGGTGAAGCCTTTGTGCTCGTATAGCTGCGTCATCGGCGTCGAAAGTGGCATCATTCACCGTGTCATCTTTTCTGTTTCCTCCGGCGTTGCTACCGGCCTCATCTTCATGGATCTTCACACGGTTCTCCACCTCTGTCGGCTTGCCGATCAACGTTGTCGCCACTTCTGCTAGAGTATTAACCGTGTCCGTCATCTTGGACAAACGCTTATCGATCCTCTCAATCTGGTTGCCGAGATTGAGTTTGTTGATGCCGTCGGTAACGGCCTTGTTAACAGCTTCTGTCATCTCCTCACGTGCCTGTCAAGAACAGATCGAAGCTGCCCTTGACTAACACACTCATGGAAATCTTTAGGGGTACCAGCGTCTGCAGCATCTCCTGCCATAGCAAATACCAAAACAGGAACAAACAGTGAAGGTTATCCCTAATAACACTACTACTATGGTGGACAGTGGTGACTCTCACAAAAGCAAATGGAACGTCTCACCAAGTTCTTACAAGGGTCTTACCAAGCAAGGCAAAGGATATCTAGAAGGCGTGTACCACGATTGCAAGGGTCAAAAACCTGTGTTGTCCAGAAGTAGTATGTGGAGCTAGGAAGGCCAAATATGTGAGTGGAACACAATTCAAAAACAGATAGTAATGCTGAATAAATGTCCAAAGCTACTTGTCCTTAGTTGCTGGTCTACACGTGTCCTAGAACAGTAGTGCAGGCAAAGCAAGGATGACAGCACAAAGGAAACAAAAGAAAAGGTAACTAGCAAGGAAGAAACAACAACTAGACACAAAAAACAGGTCAAAACCCTGTTTTGTCTTTTAGCACTAGTAGAAATCACAAATTTTTCTTTTTTGATATTATTTTTTGATATTTTTCTTCCACTGAGAGGCAGCAAAATAGGAACCACGCAAAGTTTCAGGTCAAACGAGAGAAGGAATGTGGCCTACAAATTTTCTGTAAGATGCAACGACGACGGGTTCCAAACTTTTTCCCTCGGATCAGTGGACTTAACTATTTTTTTTGATTTTTTTGAGATTTTTCCTGCCCGGCAAAGCCGGGACGAGCAGATGCGAAATTTTTTCTACCCAATTTCAAAAAAAATTTGCCTAATTTCGAGTCCGTATGCGAAAGTTATGGCTGTTTGAAGGAAGGGACTCCGAATTAGGGTTTCGGTGGACGGAATTGCAATCGGGTAGGATTTTTTTGTTTTTTTTTCGACGATTAATGTATGCAACGGAAACAGGAGTAGGTCTTGTTCGTGGGGTGTTGAGTTCTAGATGAAAAGGGTGGGAGTGTAGGGTGGGACTATGGTGGATGCAGCGGAGGTGACAAAAACTCCCGAGACAAAGCAAAACTTGAGGTAATTCGGCTAGGGTTTCAAGGTGGCACAAACTGACGACAAGAACACGAACTAAACCAGCAACAAAACAATCACTAGAACACAAACTCAACACTACGGACTCTGAAATTGAAACATGCAAAGGCTAAACACGGCTTGGACAGGATGAACCCTAAAACTAAATTTTTTGGCTTTTTCGTGGATGATAGGATAATAAAGAAACAAACTAAACTAAAGGTAGGGCGAACCTGACGGTGCACCTGAAGCTCTGATTACCACTTGATGTGGACTAGGGTCCCGATCTTCCGAAAGGTTCAGATAACTCTTGATTTGGCGAAGATGTGACACACGTCGATCCGGCTCTGAACAACACGTTCGAACCCCGCAATCGCAGCACCACGTCCTCTATGGTTATCAACCGGCGTTGCACGGTTGACCTCGCCAGAAGACTAATCCCTGCCTGCGAATCAAGAACACAAGCAAGAACAAGAAAGAACGCAACCAAATTTGCAGATGTATGATTAATCTCACAAGTTGGGGTCTCACAAACCGATGAACGGCGAAACTGTCTAAGCAGAATAATCTAAGCAAAACCCAACCCTAACATGGGTGGCGGATGCTGCTAATAAAGACTTGGGGACGTGCAAGAACCCCCTGGACGCTCCCCTAATGGGCTCACACGAGATACACGGCCCAAAGGCCAAAAACGGTGACGCAGCACCAAAAACAGATTCTGGACGTTCCAATGTTTCGATGATTCCCGGCGACTCCAGATGAAAATTTGACGTGGGACCGGTTCCACTGGAAAGCTTATGAAATTATCTTTCCATCCATATGTAGAACGTCCAAATCCGACTTCGTATGCGATCTGGGCGTCTGTTTTAATTCAGACTGTTCCTGGACTCCGAAACAGACTCGAAGTCGACTTGGTTTGGGCCTCCACAATGCCTTGCGCCTCTTGCTGGACCTCCACGCCTCCAAGCCCTATTCTATTCATATTATGGTCCTCTCCTTGATTCCTAATCATAATAAAATCATTAGGTAGCAAACTATTCTTAAAATTATGAAATGAAAGACTTAGGAACGAGCTCACCTCTAAATTTAATTGTCGGGCGCGAGCTCTAGTGATTGGTCCTTGAATGTTCAGCGGAGGAGTGTCATTTGTATCCAAAGGAGTGATGTCCTCATCAGTTTGTGTAAATGTCCAAAAGATTTCCCAACAAATAGTGTCGCCATATCTTCAGTGCAAGAACAACTGCGGCTAACTCCAAATCATGAGTTGGATAATGCTCTTCATGCTTGCGCAATTGCCGAGATGGATAAGCAATGACACGGTCTTCTTGCATTAGCACACAACCAAGTCCCATTCCAGAAGCATCACAATATACATCAAAATACTGTGATATCGGGTTGAGCCAAAACAGGAGCGGTGGTTAGCAACTTCTTCAAATTCTGGAAAGCCTCTTCACACTGTTGGTTCCAATCAAACTTCACATTATTCTGCAAAAGCTTGGTGATAGGTTTTGCCAACTAAGAAAAATTAGGAATGAACCGCCGATAATATCCAGCTAGTCCAAGAAAGCTACAGACTTGAGAGACTGTTTTTGGCGGCTTCCAATTCTACAGAGATACCCTCGGCTGAAACGACATGACCAAGGAATGATACTTGTTCCAACCAAAACTCACATTTGCTGAATTTAGCATAAAGCTTGTGATCACGCAATCGTTGCAACACGATACGGAGATGTTCAGCGTGCTCTTATTTGGACTTCGAATAAACAAGAATGTCATCGATGAAAACAACAACAAACTTGTCCAACTCTGGCATGAATACTGAATTCATGAAGTACATGAAATATGTTGGGGCGTTGGTCAATCCAAAGGACATCACCAAATATTCATAAAGCCCGTATCTAGTACAAAATGCGGTCCTTGGAATATCTTCTTCTCTGATTTTTATCTGATGGTAGCCTGAGCGAAGATCAATTTTTGAAAAGACCTTGGCACCAATCAACTGATCAAAGAGAATGTCAATGCGTGGCAACGGGTACTAATTTTTTATGGTGACTTCATTCAGCGGTCGGTAATCAACAACAAGGCGCAAACTTTTGTCCTTTTTCTTCACAAACATGGCAGGACAACCCCAAGGTGATGAACTTGGGTGTATATATCCTTTGTCCAATAATTCCTTCAGTTGGATTTTCGGTTCTACAAATTCATTTGGTGCCATCTTGTACGGCTGACGAGAGACTGGAGATGTTCCCGGTTGTAACTCAGTTTTGAGTTCAACATCCCGGTTAGGAGGTAAACCAGGTAGATCATCGGGAAAAACATCTTGGAACTCACAAAAAATTGAAATATCACCCATAGATTTTTCCTCCAAATGATGGACAACAATGGCAGTTTTTGCCTTTTGGAGATAGGTGCAAAAGAATGGAATCAGGTCCATGAAGTGGAGAATTTAAATGGACGATACGAGGTGCAATATCTAGCATAGCCTTATGAATTTCCATCCATTGCATGCCCAAAATAAAATCTATTCCTTGCTGTTATGGCATGATAAAAGTGGTAGGATAAATTTTTCGGTTCAATTCTAATGGTGCTCTACTCAAAACTTGATTAGCAATAATTTTCCCATTAGGAGATTGGATAACATATGGTGTGCTAACAGTGTGGGTGAGCAACTTATGAGTTTGTACGCAAGACTTGCTAACAAAATTATGGGATGCTCCAGAATCGAATAAAATAACAATGGGGCATTGATTTTAACAAGAACATACCTGCAAGAACTAGTTCACCCTGTGGAATGTCTTCAAGGTTGGTCAAGTTGACACGTCCAGTTCTATTTGCTTGCCCACGCTGCTGATTTTAAAGCTCTCTGACGTGCTTGCCTTCCAGCTTCACTTCGAGGATAAGTACAATGCTTAGTAAAATGACCATTTCGGCCACAGTTGAAGCATGGATGTGGGTTGTACTGTCTAGAAGGTTGTGCAGGGCGTGCATTCTGGTTTTGCTGCTGCTGCTGCTGAGGTGGTGGAGTATTGCCTTGCTGAGGTGGACGGCCATAAGCTTGTTGCGGCGGGCGATAGAATTGCTGCTGTGGTGCAGCCCGGAAACGTTGCCCTGTAGGTGAAGTATACACAAGCCGGTATTTTGATGGAGGATCAGCCTCTGCACCACCTGTGGGAGCCTTTAGAGCCTTTCTCTTGCGCTCATCTACTTCAACTTCTCACTAAGCGTCTTCCTGAATGACGGCAGCATTTATCAGATCATTCAGTATGCCTGTACTCTGCCAAGTTAGCTTCTCTTTTAGCACAGGATTCATGTCCCTTCAGAAAGCGGCACACTTCTTCTCTTCTATATCAGTGTGATGAGGAGCATACTGTGCAAAGTGATTGAATCTCCGAGAGTACTCACGAATGGTCATCCCTCCTTGTTTCAAATCTTCAAATTCGCGCAACTTGCACTCTATAAGTCCAGCGGGGATAAAGTAAGAATGGAAAGTAGTCTTGAACTCCTCCCACTTAACAATATGACCTTTGGGCAGTGAGGCCAAGTAATTTGCCCACCAAGCACTAGCGGATCCTTGCAACTGCTGTGCGGCGAACAAAGGCTTCTGAGCATTAGTGCAATTGAGCAAACCAAACTTCGAGTCCAAGATACGGAGGAAATGGTCAACATCCAGAGGTTCCTTAGCATATTCAAACTCGGGTAGCTTGGTGGAGGTGAAATCCTGATAGGTGCTTTGCCGTGGCTGATCATCACGGCGTCCACCAGCACGATTAGCATTGTGTGCTATCTGTCGGAGGAGCTCAGTGTCCTCCTGTCGGGATTCTAGCAATGATGCAAGCACTTGCGCCAATGAAGGTGGCGGCGGTGGTGGAGGTTCATTCCGACGTCCCCCTTGCTAGGAACTTTCAGCTTCACCTCTACGAGTGTTCACCCTGCTGAAAAGAATGAACGTTGTACATTAGTTTCCCTTATCCCATAGGCAAAGATATAAAATCTTGAAGGAATTAATGTACAAGAACATTAAAATTCATAATTTCTCCAAAGAAAATAAGCCAACATGTGTTTCCATTGCACTTGGAAAATGGACACAAGATTAGTTAACATATGGCACTTTCTGTCATTCGCGGTAATTGGTGTCAAAATGCAACTATTTCCATCGCAAAAAGGAGATGCATTTGCCTCAGGTGTAGCATTCACTTCATCGCAAGGTACAATGAATATCTTGGAAATTTTCGAACCAAAAAGGATCCAAGCTATATGCTACATGACAATCTGGACAGACCACGTCTTCACTAGACAACAGTCGAAAAAGTGCACTTTCTGGAAATTTGAGAGTCTACTCATATATTATGGTTAGCACCACGTTATAGAGGACTTCATAAGCTTTCCGGGATGTACTCAAACACATCAATCATATGAATAAATTGGGAGATATGAATTATTAATGGTGACGCATGATCTCAGAAAAACTGTCGGAACAGTCCTTAATGTTTTAATTCCTGAGAGCAGTACATGAGGAATCAGGCTTGAAATTGAGTTGCAAAAGAAAGTAGACTTTCTAACCTTTCAAACAAGTACTTATTTTCCTCTAAATGATGTGTAAAACTAAAGTTACGAATTTTATATGGTGAGGCACGAAATCTGTGAGCATTTTGTCTAGACACACAACTAGTCATGATCCATTAACAGATTTGGCTAAGTTCCATGCAAAATCATGAAAACCTCATCATACGAAAGTTGTAGATGCATAAAATATCTTTCCAAAGGTTACTCATATGAAAATGTTTACCATCTATACCGAAAGATATGAATTATTTACCAACAGGAGTCAAATCTGGACTACAGGAAATAGATTTCAAAGATTTCTAAATTTGAGGCATTTCTCAACATGGTTGAGCCTTGGCAAGAGTTGTATAATCATGAGGACTTTCAACCCTTTCCATAAAATATCCGTATGCCTCCAAATTCTAAAGGATAATTTAGATATGAATTTTTCATTCAGCCTCAATGCCACACATGCTTGCAGATTGGACAGCATGAACTGTCTAGCTCGTTTGACATATTCGGAGTCTTTCGAAGGCTCAAATGGTGAAAGTTTGAATACGAAACTTGTAGAGAATTTTGAAACCTTTCCAGAGAGTGTGATCCTAAGGTTTGACGACATTTAGATCAGGAGCTACGATTTTTTGAAAGATCAAGACAGATTCGTTGCCATTCAAGATTGAGCTCTAGGTTTTTCATTAAGTGCTTGCAATGGAAAAAGAATCATGCACAACGGCTCACCAGACGCGAAGAATTTCGGGTTGAAGCTGGAGGTGTCCGGTAATGACGCTTTGAAGAAAATCTTTCGATTCGACGGAATGGAGCATGGAACTTGGAAAGTGTTTTCGCAGGCCCGTAGCTGAGGTTGAGGCGCAGCTCTGGGTGTCTTGGTTCGGGTGGAGAGGCAACGGAACGGCCGGGTGCCGCGAGCTTCAGTGGGGTGGCAATGGAGGAGAGGCTCCTGCTCTTGGCTCCCTGCTGCTTCGCTACTTGTGGGAGAGAGCAGAGAGAGTGAGTGAGAGAGGAGCGGCAGGGGGAGGCCGGGTGAAGGCGCCGGGTGGTGGTGGGGGCAAGTTCAGAGGGGGAACGCCACGTACGGGGCAGGTGGCATGCGACTTCTGCCGTTGCTCGGTCGGGGAGAGAAACAGAGAGAAAAGGAGAGAGATGCGTGAGGTTGCTGGTGGGACCCACAACATATTCTAAGGATTTTCTATTTTTTCCAATCTGTGGCTTTTCTGCAAAAGTATGAGCTTAAATAAATACTTACCTTGCTCAAACATTCCATACCAAAATACCCCTGTAGCTCATCACTTGGAAGAGACATGCACAAAAAGTTTGAGTCCAAACTCCCTCTGGTTTAATTTTGATAATTCATATAAAGGGGTAAAACTTAAGTTTCTCGGATTTTTATAGGGAGTTCTACTGATCCAAATGACATGGGACTTGTCCCAGATTTTTCATTTGACTTGCTCTAAAACATATATTTTTTCCAAGGGCAATTGTTATAGGAAAATTTTGACTAGTAGTTCAACCCAATATTAATTTATTTGAATTTACAATTCAAATCACTATGCATGGTCAGTAGGTAATTGTAGAATTTTGAGTTGAGACGTTCGTGACACCGGGGTGTCACAGCTCGCGTTTTCGTTCGAAGCAAATCTGCACTTCGCCCCTAAAACGACTAAGTGGGGGGGGGGGTGCGGGGGTGGTGGCTTTTTATTTAAACAAAACGATGCGCAAAGCCGCAAAGGGGCTCACGTTTTCGTTCGAAGCAAATCTGCACTTTACCCCTAAACGACTAAGTGGCGCGGGAGGGGGGGGGATGGCGTTTCATTTAAACAAAACGATGCGCAAAGCCGAATAGGGGCTCGCGCTTTCATTCGAAGAAAATCTGCTTTTTGCCCCTAAAACAACTAAGTTGGGGAGATTGGCGTTTTATTTAAACAAAATGACGCGAAAAGCCGCAAAGAGGCTCACGTTTTTGTTCGAAGCAAATCTGCACTTCGCCCCTAAAATGACTAAGTGTGTGTGTGTGTGGGGGGGGGGTGGCGCTTTATTTAAACAAAACGACACGAAAAGCCGCAAAGGAGCTCACGTTTTCGTTTGAAGCAAATCTGCACTTTGCCCCTAAAATGACTAAGTGGGGGGGGGGGGGCTAGGGAGTGGCGTTTTATTTAAACAAAATGATGCGCAAAGCTATGGAGGGGCTTGCGTTTTCGTTGAAGCAAATCTGCACTTAGCTCCTAATCGACTAAGTGAGGGAGAGTAGCGTTTTATTTAAACAAAACGACGCCTAAACCGAAAGGGGGCCCGCGTTTTCGTTCCAAGCAACGCAAGCCCTTGCAAAAAAGAACACCCACAAGATTCGAAGATCAAACAGGGCTCACATTCAGACACAAACATAACACAAATACAGGAACAATCAAGCAACACACCTCAAACGCATCAAACTAGGATAGTGTGAAGTCAAAGTCTGGTACAATGGTAAACTAAAAAATCTCCACGACCGATCCTCTTCTGCCCCCTCACGACGCGGAGTATTGTAAGCAAAAAAACATCTCCATCGGATCACACTCCAGAACCTCGGTTTAACACCGGCATTCTTCACGGGGCAGCTGGCGAAGTCACAAAGTGGCCTTTAAAAAACTTCGTCAGCTTGCATTGTCCTTTGGCAAAGCGAACCATAACAACACTCCAAAAGTGGGCCAGATCGCCTCGAGGATACTCTACGAGGTAGCGACCGCAACAGCCCCGTGTAGCCCTCAAGTGACCTCGCTCAAACGCGAGCGGAGTGGCGTCAACAAAATTGTTAGGCAAAAATTCATCTGCCACCGGGGATGAACCCTACAAAGCAAAGCAGAAGCACAACTCAATTAGAAATTTTCATGGCTCTCTTTTTGCAACAACGCCGGACTCAAAAAACTCTGGTTTCACAACCTCCCACTCATCCCGCCCAAAAGACTAGGGGCGATAGTTGCGGCCGGTCGAAGAGGGCGGAAGCGAAGAACAGAGCGGGACTACAACTATTAATATAGCCACTAGCTTCCAAATGTCTCGATCCTACTTGACAAGGCCTCACCTGAGCGCAGCCCGAGGCAAAGGGATGTTTGCAGAAGTGCCTGCTCCAGAATTGACTTCGTACCTCGCCTCGCGGCCCGATTCGCCGCTCATTCTGTCCAGCGCCTCAAAATAACCTAAGTCGACCTCGGAGCTCGAGGCCGCGCTGTCACTCCACAATGAGTCACCGGGAAGACCGAATCCCAAAATCAAGTCGGAAGCATCGCTTTCAGATTCCTGCGCAGGCCCTTCACGCAGAACATCCGCAGGTTAAAAATATTAATTTACAAAAGTCGTTCGTGTCCAGTAAAGCGCGAAGTACAGGAAAGGAAAAAAAAGGCGAGGGGGTGAAGAGCCCTCCTATCAACTCCTAGACCTCTCGGCTGGATTCGGCTCCCGTAGAAGGAGGCTTCGCGGCATGACCACCAACAACCGGCGGAGCGGGGTCTTCTATCTCCTTCGCCTCCGTCTCCGCCTCGTCGTCCTCCTCCTCCTCTTCTTCCTCCTCATACTCCTCCTTGGCCGGCTCCGAGTCCTACGAAGCAAAGAGGAGTTAACACCACATCCTGGAAAAAAGAAGCGGCCTCATAAAAAAACATACCCCCAAGTAGCGTGCCCCGATATCTTCGAGCGCAACCGTCCGCCAATGCGTGAGCCAATACTCCCGAAGGACCCGCCGGGCGGCCACCTTAACAGCCACGCCGGCATCTCGTCGGGGTCCGCCCCAATCGAAGGGCGCGGCACAGCCAGGGCGCGAACGTGGCCGCAAGACTACCACTCGAGCAAGTGTGACATCCCCTTCGGGACACCCAGGAGTCGGTACAGGGGGACACTCGACGAAGCGTGTTACAATTGTTCATCATCTCATACAAGCCGAATATATACATCCGGGTATAATACAACCAGGTTTCGAAATACAAACATCCGACAGCGGAAGCATAAAACGTTATCGTTGGTATTTCTTACGTCACGAATAAATCCGCAAGCGCACGGAATACCGTTGTAGCACTTCACCCGGAGTATTCCAAGGTATCGTATTTATATCCGCGAGGAACGGAGTATTTCTGCAACAAGGTTAGTTTACCCAAGGACAACCAAGACAACGTAGCAAAATAGGGTCGAGAGGGTGACTCTTATCTATTTATCCCTTAAAGGTAGACGAACGCAAGCTAGACTTGTTTACTTCGGGCACCGTCTTAGGCTTGGTCCGCCAAGCCACTCCGGTCTACGAAAGCTCTACTATGTACCCGAACGTGGAGGGTTCCTTTGGATGACAGGGCTGTCACTTCCTGCCACCTACCTCTACAAACCGTGGGGCACACAAGCAAACAAAGGCGATCTCCAGCCCTAGACACCACGTCTATGCTATTGACCGCTACTCTAGCCTCGGCCTAGAACCGAGTTCGAAAGCTAGAGCACTTCTTGCGAAGCGATGATCCCGTAAACAAGTATAACAAGAATTACGTCTAACAAAGATATGTCACGATAGATAAGTAGATCACCACGTATAAATCACCTAAAAGAGTGTTTACACGCCAAGGTAAAAGGAAAGGAAATACTACTCCACTTTATAAAAGGGAGGAACACTCCTTCCTTTTCCTTGCCCTCTCTCCTATTCTACTAAGATACAAGAGGCCCTTGGCCTAAGGATGAGAATTTTGTCTTCTATCTTGATGTTGGTGGTGTGTTGAGAGAGGGGGTATAGCCCTTTATTTATAGCCTTGGAAGGTCGGCAACTTGGAGGCGGTTCCCGACGTCGGTGGCATTTAATGCAGGTGGAACCGACCTCCGGACGTCGGTAGTGAACCGCCGGAGAAAAATGGGCCGGTGGGGCCACCACCACGATTCGGCCGAACCCAAATCCAGGTCGGCCGAACCGGGCTGGGCTCCACCGGGTCCGGTCTTCTTCGTGGTGGCTCTCCGTGTTGCTTCCTTCCTTGGTCCAGTTGCTAGGGATAGAGTTGGAGCCTGTTTCTCGGATTTTGGGCTGAGAGAGTTGTCTTTTATGTCGGGGAAAGTTCGGCAAGTGCGAAGCCCATGTTTTATGCATACTTGTCCCCGTTTTCATATGGATTGCACCTGCACTCACGAATTCACCAAGACTTGTGGAAATGGTTAGATAAAAGCCCTATGTCTACTCTTGGTGATGGATATGATTTCAAAAGGTGCATAAAGTTGACGGTAAAAATGGATCGTAAGGACCGTCAACAAGATCCCCACACTTAGCTCTTTGCTCGTCCTCGAGTAAAGCTTGTGAGCATAAGGCGGGAGCATACTTCTCATGGTATGATGCTAGCATACAAGTTATTCCAAGCCATACCTGCACTCGTGAACTTTGATGTGTCTACCATGTAATCTTGGGCGGTTGAGGAATGGAACGGTCGTGATTCGAGTCATCGTAGCCACCTCTGCTGAGTCACTTGGTTTTTTTTTTTTTGAATAATTTTCAAAAGTGAAAACATAGCTCATACTCCTCGAATGATCACTCTCAAATCGCTCAATGTGTATGATTCCTCACTGGACATTGGAATTGCCTCTTTTCATCCTACTTCTACAAAAGGCTTTATGTGGAGCTTGGTAGGGAATGAAAGAGAGGCATACTCACATCACATATTTTGCTGAACCAAAAGAGTGGATCCATGGAGAATGCAAGTCATACAATCCTGATCAAGATGTGCGTGTGTGTATGATGGTAGCGAGGTGGAAAGCATACTCCTTTTTGTATTCCTTCTCTCTCTCTTTTTTTTTTCAGATTTTTGAGGAGGACATGGCTAGCATTTTTTTTTTTTTTAACATTATCCCTCTTTTCTTTTTTTTTTTCAACATGCTCTACTTTTGTATGAGCAGGGATTATTCTTTCTTTTGCATAGCCATGTCTCCGATGATAACTTGAGAGAGAAGGGTAATAATGTGGAGTATTTATTTTGGTGGATGGATGGGCGTATTGCTTAACTTCCAGTGTAGAAGTTTAGCATGTGAGGTGGAGTGTATGTGATCTTGATCATGAGAGTATAACAAGCTTCTCACTAGGGTCACACAATTTTGATAAAGCTCAATGCAATGACAAGCAGCATATGTGTGTAGGTTTTGCAATGTGATCAACATATGGCTTTGGTGGGAATATAGGATCATTGAGGAGCATGAAGCTATAAATTTTAATTTTTTTTCAAGATAAATACCCAAGCACTCTATGCAGGAGGAGCGAGATTCATCTCATCCAACCATATCACATTCGCCAACAACTTAGATAAACACGGGTTACTATGAGATTGGTGTTCACAAGCAGCGATAGATGATGCGAGGAATAAAGAGTATGCAGGCCAACCAACTAGAAGCATGTAAGTTGAGGGACCAAACAACGTTCATTTTATTCTTGAGTTAAATTTTAGTGATTGGCTCAAAAGGTTGTTTTAACTCATGAATTGGAGAGATAGAGTAGTAGGGTAGAATGCGCAAACCATCGCCTTGGGTGAAGTGGAGGCCAAGTGGACCATAGGATATTTGATCGAACCAAAGGTTCGGCCAAACCTTACTTTCTTGTCCCGATGGCTCCACCTTCTTTTGTGTCGATCGGTGCGATGTTGTGCATCGTGTTGGTGGGGGAGATCTCAAATGTGTGCGTGATGAAGAACTCAAGAGATCTCCCCCCACACTTGTTCTTGTAGCTGCTTTATTTACTCAAAACAAACAAAAACAAAGCGAAGACAAAGAGGACTCTACCGGGGTTAAAGACCGGGAGCCTAGATTTATTAAATTAAACTCTAGGTGCCTTATGTGTTTAAAATAAAAGAGAGAAGGAGCACCTAGCTTACTTATTATTATTTTTTTTAAGTGTTATTTTGATTTTTTTTTAACTTTATAATTTTATTTTGACATTTTCAAGGTGGAAGAAAAAGGATACAAGTTGCGATACAAGTTACCTTTGTGGGGGAAGAGGGAACCTCCCCTCACACTTGTTCTTTTGCTCATGGCCTTTGATTTGGGGTTGAACCCAATGTGATTGTGGAAGGCCTTTGTGCAGTGTGGCTGTGATGTTGGTGCAATGTTTTGGTGGGGAGATCTCGAACATGTGCGTGATGAAAACTCGAGAGATCTCCCCACACTTGTTCTCCGAACTCGAGAATCCTGCCAAAAACACTACTCCTGCAAGCAATTTCCTCCAACTTGGAGAGGCAAGGTTAGCTCTCGGAGCACATACAAACAAGGTCCCGGGTTAGATGACCGGACCTCATTTGTACAGCCGAGGAAGAAAGGCACAAGCATGTCATGTGGACCATGTTTGAGTGCGATCATGGGCAAGATATTCCTCGTTGATAAAAACAACTTGGGGCTTAGTGATATGAAAACTTGAAACAGTGTAAGCCCCAACTCTAGGAGTGATATGATAAAACAACGAGGTGCACTCAAGAAGTCCTAATTGCTTGGAAAGTTCTTAACCATTCATGCATTGCATAGGAGGGATTTTGATATCGTTAACCATGGCGAGAGGATTCTAAGCTCATTCCTCATACGGATATGTCTATGATTGCTTTGAGGAACACAAGTCATAGCAAGCCAACCATGCATCAAGCACAAGAAGGAATAAGATTCATTGCCAATGAGCATGCTTGTGAAGATCAGGAGTTTGTAGGCTCAAAGTTTGATAAGCAATGCTTATGAAAGCCTAGTAGATAGCAAGGATGTATGCATGAAGGGTGATACTCCCTATGGGAGAACCAAAGGGTAGTACCATTGTTTAACTACTACAAGGATGCATGGGAAATCATGTGGTAAGTAGGTGGGAGCCATACTCATCCACACGAATAAAAACCATATCACCCTTGGGCTTCCAATTATTAGCAAAGAATGTGGTCATACCTTTGTTGTGCAAAGATATCGAATTGAAGTTGTAGGCTTGTTCCTTCATTTCGCACACCACGACAAGGTTGGTGTCGAAAAGGAGTCTTGACATGTTGTTTTCATCAAGGTCCTCCTCCATGGGATCTTCGTGAGGCTCTTCATGCCAACCTTCTCACATTAGGCATGAGCTCAATGGAGGGGGACGAGTATGTGTCACGTCGGGGGTGACTTGTGCTTGAACTTGTCGCCTTTTTCAACGTGTTGATGAGCTGATTATTGGCCTTTCTCCTGGCTGCACATAAGAGCAAGAACACAAAAGCGAACTCGAGCACGGGTTATGTTAGTGAAAACCAAATGGATTTCCCGTCGGTTGCCTTTGCAAGGATTTTTTTTTTTTTTTTTCGCAACTTAATTTATTAAACAAATAGAAAAGAAGAGAAAGGGAAACCGTTTTCTTAACTTCCAGACGAAAAGCCAAAATGGTTTGTCTCAAAATTGTTTTTCTTTGAGAATAAATTTCTAAAGAAAAAGAAGAGTTGGAGACGATCGAAGATGGAAGAAGTTTATTTTTGAAGGACTCCAACTATGCAAATAAGAAAACCAAAGAGAAAATCTTTTTCTTAAACTTGAGACAAAATATCGCGGAAAATTGGGGAAATGCGAGAGCAAGAATTTAGCTTTTAAGGGTTCTTGAATGCGGAAGGGATGAAATTGATGAATTCAAACACCCTTGCATCCAAAAAGAAATGAAGTTCAACTTGGTCAACAGACCCCACAATGGCTATATGCTTAAAGTCAAGGGGGCTGTGCCAAAATTCCATCAAAACTTTTGCTCAAAGCATTTTCCAAAAGGTTGGCTCAAGTTAAATTTTACCAATCTTATTCTCTCAGATTTTTTTTTTTTCAAGGAGAAAAAAGAACAAAATAAGAGTTTGGAGAATGATTCCAACAAGGAGGGAGTTTATTTTGGAGAAACTCCAATTATTCAAATGGAAAAACCAAAAGGAGAAGGAAAAATCTTTTTCTTGAACTTGGGGCAAACAATAAAAATTCTCGGAAAATGCAAGAGTAAGAATTTTGGAAGAGGGTGCTTGAGTGGAGTGTAAGTGAAGGCACGAAGCATTCTTGAAAACCAATATAATGAAATGAAGTCCATTTTTGGTTGACAACCCCATGATGGCTATGTATTAGAAAGCCGGAGGGAGTTGTGCCAAAATTCCTCCAAAATTTTGCTCAAAGCATTTTTTTATAAAAAGGTTTGAAGAATCCCAAAATGGTTTGGAACAATTCAAACATGCAGAAAGCAAATATGCAAGGAATGCGGTGTCTGGTGGGAAAACAAACATGCATGTGAAGAACAAATGGTTTGCATTTATTTTTTTTTTTTTTTTCACCGATAAATCGAGAAAAAATCCGAATATGCATGTTGAGGAGAAATCAAATATGGAGGAAACAAATATGAGATAACTACCGATTATCCTATCGGCAAGGGCATCATCATTTTAAGTCCGATGAGCAAGACTTTTCTCCATCATCATGATTTGTCAATAAAGTCCCGGAGAAGGACCCGCAAGGTTAGTGCCAACAATATACAAGCACGATATTTGCAATATTTATGATAAACAAAAGTATCTACAACCATCCTAAAGAACATATAGCAAAACAAGGGACCAAGGTGGTTGTGGGCAGCAGAAGTGGTGTTGGCACTAACGAGCATTGACCCTAGAGATTCATGATGTGAGCATGTGTCATGTGGTTGTTCAAAGAAGAAGCTCCCATGCTCATTCAAAGATTCCTCTTTAGATTCTAGAGTCGATGCCTCATGAAATTCCATGGCCCAAGGTTTGTTTTCAAAAAGTTCTTGATCATCATCGAGAACGGTGCGTGAAGGGCCGGAGGGAAAAGGCTCAAATGGTGAAGAGGACCGTTTGGGTTCATAGGCATAAAAGGTTTCGTCAAACTCATCCTCTTCATGGGTGGAAAACTTTGCATCCTCATATAATGAAGACTCGAGCGATCGGGTTCGAGATATGAACTTCACTTGCTCAAGTGGTTCATGATTGTGATGAGGATTCTCCAAAGGATTTTGAGTGGTGGTGGTGGTGAAAACGGTTTTCCCATGATTCTCCGTCATATCCTCCTTATGAAAAGGATTTTTAGGAGGATCGGGAGGAGAAGGAGGTGGCGTCTTTACCCATGTGTAATTCGAGGTGTTTCCAAAATTTTCAAAAATTTCTTCCTCAAACTCAAAAGGGAACTTAAGAGGTTCATCTTCCTCTATCATTGTTCTTGTGTTAGATGAGGACTCGAGTGTTGGGTCTACCATTGTAGGCACCAATTGTTGCGTTTCTTGCACAACGAGTTCCTCATCTTCCGACTCCGGCTCTACGAGTAAGTCAGCGGAAAAAGGTGTGTTTTCCACAATTCGATCCAAAAGTTCGTGTGCTTCCGCTATGGTCTTATGAGAAAAAGATCCACCCGCGGCCGTGTCAAGATAAAGTGCGGTATCGTTGCTCAATCCCGAATAAAAGTGTTGTAATAAAACGGGTTCGGGGAGCAACAATTCTGGTCCGGAGTCCGTTAGAGAACAGAACCGAATCCATGCCGCGCTCAAGGTTTCCTTTTCTTCTTGTCGAAAGCTTATTATTTCCGCTCGTAGAGAAGTGATACGAGACACGGGGAAGAATGCTAGACAAAATTTGTCTCGCAATTCTTTCCAATCACCGTTCACTCTCTTAGCGGTGTAAGTGTACCATTGCTTCGCCTTCTCATTGAGAGAGAAGGGAAACAACTTCCACTTCAATGTTTCTTGTGTCATGCCATGGATCAATCGGCATGAACACAAATGTTCAAACTCTCGCAAGTGTTCATAAGGATTTTCATGTTTAAAACCCGAAAAGGATAAACCTCTAATCATCGAAATGTAATCGGGGAGAACTCATAGCCAGGTGAAGAAATAGGTTGTGATGATGATGGTGGCTCTAAGAGTTCACCCCGTGGAGTGGAGAAAGATTGGATGGTTGGGTGTGACTCCATGATATGTTTTTGTGAAATTTTGAATGTAAGGAAAAATAAAAACAGAACGGTAAGTAAGATAGATTACGAGGGCAAACCTGATTCGTTACAAAGATAACAACCGCTCCCCGACAACGGCGCCAGAAATGCTTGTTGGTATTTCTTACGTCACGAATAAATCCGCAAGCGCACGGAATACCGTTGTAGCACTTCACCCGGGAGTATTCCAAGGTATCGTATTTATATCCGCAGGGAACGGAGTATTTCTGCAACAAGGTTAGTTTACCCAAGGACAACCAAGACAACGTAGCAAAATAGGGTCGAGAGGGTGACTCTTATCTATTTATCCTTTAAAGGTAGACGAACGCAAGCTAGACTTGTTTACTTCGGGCACCGTCTTAGGCTTGGTCCGCCAAGCCACTCCGGTCTACGAAAGCTCTACTATGTACCCGAACGTGGAGGGTTCCTTTGGATGACAGGGCTGTCACTTCCTGCCACCTACCTCTACAAACCGTGGGGCACACAAGCAAACAAAGGCGATCTCCAGCCTAGACACCACGTCTATGCTATTGACCGCTACTCTAGCCTCGGCCTAGAACCGAGTTCGGAAAGCTAGAGCACTTCTTGCGAAGCGATGATCCCGTAAACAAGTATAACAAGAATTACGTCTAACAAAGATATGTCACGATAGATAAGTAGATCACCACGTATAAATCACCTAAAAGAGTGTTTACACGCCAAGGTAAAAGGAAAGGAAATACTACTCCACTTTATAAAAGGGAGGAACACTCCTTCCTTTTCCTTGCCCTCTCTCCTATTCTACTAAGATACAAGAGGCCCTTGGCCTAAGGATGAGAATTTTGTCTTCTATCTTGATGTTGGTGGTGTGTTGAGAGAGGGGGTATAGCCCTTTATTTATAGCCTTGGAAGGTCGGCAACTTGGAGGCGGTTCCCGACGTCGGTGGCATTTAATGCAGGTGGAACCGACCTCCGGACGTCGGTAGTGAACCGCCGGAGAAAAATGGGCCGGTGGGGCCACCACCACGGTTCGGCCGAACCCAAATCCAGGTCGGCCGAACCGGGCCGGGCTCCACCGGGTCCGGTCTTCTTCGTGGTGGCTCTCCGTGTTGCTTCCTTCCTTGGTCCAGTTGCTAGGGATAGAGTTGGAGCCTCGTTTCTCCGGATTTTGGGCTGAGAGAGTTGTCTTTTATGTCGGGGAAAGTTCGGCAAGTGCGAAGCCCATGTTTTATGCATACTTGTCCCCGTTTTCATATGGATTGCACTCGCACTCACGAATTCACCAAGACTTGTGGAAATGGTTAGATAAAAGCCCTATGTCTACTCTTGGTGATGGATATGATTTCAAAAGGTGCATAAAGTTGACGGTAAAAATGGATCGTAAGGACCGTCAACGATTCATCGAAGTTTAGAATACTACGATTCTTGCAGCGGAACTTATACTCTTTACAACAAAAGACCACTAGCGTGATGTACCGAGCCCGTCGTACATCACGATCCTCCTCGCTCGGGCGTCGGGATCTGTTCCCATTGGAGGGAACCACCCTCGGGGCTCTGCTCCTCTTCCGGAAGCTACCGTATGAGTCGTGGAAGTACGACTCGGGTCCTGAAAACATAATGAACAAACCACGAGTATTCTAATACTCAGCAAGATCGACCCGTCAACGAGCACGCTAAGGCCGACGCCTAGTATGCAAAGGTTTTACGGTTGTGGAGTTGACTCGCTTGCGAAAACAGCTCTAATGGTTGTTCCTTACTTTCAAGTTTTAGCTCAAGTTAAGTTCCGTAGAGAACAAGGGTTTGCGAGTCTACAACTACTGCAATCAAGTTTGCAAGAAAAGATCGTTCTCGATCAACAATTCTTCCATCTCTCATCCTCATCTTTCGAGTTGATTACTATGATGTGACGAGCTAAACAAGCGGTACTCATTACTGCGAGGGACAACGATTCGAATCGATTTATACCAACCGGCAAAACCCGACTACACGACGTATACGCACCGCGACTGGTCGTATACGACAACTTTTCCCGCTAGCACTCGACAGCAGACTAGCCATTTCCAATTCCCCGGGAATATGGCGACCCCACGACTTCATCCGTGGGCGACCCATTTTCCCTCCCGTGAGAGTAACCTCTCGCTAACAGCCGATAAAAGAGAGTTGGCTACGCTACATCTCGCGGGCGGTAGGGTACATCAGCTTGCTGGGCCCATGATACCGAGCATGTAGTACGATACGTTCAAACTTGTTCAACTAAGCCGACAACGGTACGGTCCTTGACCAACACGAGACGGGGCTACCACCTTGCAAGACCTCAACTCCGTCTTGCCCTTTCTCCTACGGGGCCCGTCCGGTCTCGACTTATTAACATCTTCACTTCCACTCTCATCTTTCTCTTATCATTCTTCTTAGCATAAATTGAACCAGTCATTATCCAATATCTCGCGAGTAGTGTATGACACCACTCGACTTCTACCGATTCCCTATGACTTAAGCATAGCGATTATCGAACTCTATTGAGCTACCTGTACCGAGTATAGCATAAACAAATGGAAACCTATCTCATGCATCTAGGGTATCAAGCAACTCCTATAACCTAATGCACAATCACGACTCATTACTCGTGATAAAAGAAAAGACTTTAAAATCACGGGTGGGATGCACCGGGGCTTGCCTTGATTCGAGTCGGGGTCCTCGGTGGGCTGGTCGACTTCGAAGCGTCCGTCTCCTATCTCAACTCGGACGGAACTTCGATCACGGCGAGTACCTAGGTCGACCAACAATACGTCACGACTTAATGATCATGCATGCATGAATGTACATGATATGATTATGCTAGGGTTTCCTTAAATATGTTCATCAACTCACAATTACTGATTAATTATGTTCGATAATTAACAACTAACAATTAACAATTAATAATTCATCCTGTTTATTAACAATTTATAATTAATCGAGGTTCCTTAATCAATAATTAACAATTAATCATGCTCGTTAATTAATACTTAATCATGGTCGTTAATTAACAATTAATTTTGTGTATTAATTAACAATTACTCATGTTCATTAATTAACAATTAATCATTAATCAATGATATGTAATAACATATAGAGTACTAAATTGGGATCACATGAAATGACGGTGTTTATGTTGAATTTTGGAAAACAGTTTTCACAAACACATTCGTCTGCAGTATCTCCAATATTTAAAGAAATTCATTTCTCAAATTAAGTATTAATTAGCATAAAATAATAGATTATCTTAATCAAAAGAATGGAATTAATTAAACTATGCAATTATAATTTCTCAAAATAGGCATTTGAATATATAATCAAATAGGAAATAATTTTATGAATCTAATGAACTTTGTTTGGCATTTTTTAGATTTTTGTGGAATTTTCTATGAATTTTAGAAATTTAATACGGGTTATGTGCCACACGGTGGGTCACGGGGTTGACCACAGCCCATCTCGTATGGCCACACGGGATCCGGGCTCGTGTGGTCTGCGGTGAGGCGCCGGCCATGGTGGGTGGCGGCCGAGCGAGGCGGCGCCATGCCGGAGTGGCGCGGGAGGGGGTGAGGAAGCTAAGTGCTTGGCCCTGGAGACTCTACGCGACGGGGAAAGCGAGAGGGTGGGGTCCACGGTGGCGGGAGTGGGCTGGAAAAGACGCCGGCGGCGAGCAATGGTCCGGACGAAGCTTCGGTGGCTTCGTGAGCTCGCTACGCTTGACGAAATTTGGCGAAACAACTTCGAGAAGCTTCATTGAAGCATGGAGAAGACCGTCGTAGCACCGGTTAACGAAGAGGAGGACCGGCACTATGTCGTCACCGTGGAGCTCGGGCCGGCCCGGAACCGAAGTGGGGAAAAACTATCCCGAGATCGAATAAATTGACAAAAGGAAATAACATAAGCTCGGATTGATGCATACGGGGATTTCGCAGCATATGGAGCAAGAATCAATCGATGGGACGCGCCATGTGTGAAGAATTTCGATGAAAAGTCGAGGTTGGTCGTCGGCGACGTTATTCGGACAATCATCAAAATTCGCACGGCTCGGGAGGTTATTTGGGGAACGGCTTGCGCCTGGAGGTTCAGCGAGAGGGACGCGCATCTTTTGGGGGTGGCGGCTCACGCGGAGATGGCCGGAGGCGGCCGGGCGGCGGGGTGCACACGGGCGGACGGCGACGGTGCTCGAGTGAGAGAGATAGAGGCTGGATGGGGAGAAAACAATTCGGGCTTGGGTCTTCATCCCGATGGGCAAGGGTTGAGGCGGTAGGGAGCTCTGCGTGGCACGGGAGGAGGAGGGCGCGCGGCCGGAGGGTTGCTGCGGTGGCTCGGGCAAGGCGGTGCGAGAGAGAGAGAAGAAGAAGAGAGATTGGCCACTGGGCCCTGTTCCGGAAATTTTACACAAAACCCCCTTGACTTTGATTTAATTTGAAAACGTACTTCCGGCACTCGAAAGATTCTGGGAAAATTCAGGGATGGAAATGAAAACATTTTAACCCTTTGTCCTTATTGGCCGAAGTTCAAATTCTAAATAGATTTCGGATTAAAAATTCAAGTTTAAATTAAAAAGAGTCATTTTCATTATTTCTTGTAGACATTTTTACAAAATAAAATAATTTCACAAGCAGCTTCATAAATCTTTTGTTTTTATGTTTAATCAACAGAAAATGTTAAACACCATAATTTACTTTTATTTAATTTCTTCTTTTAAGATCTTAATTTAATCTTAGGTTAAATTTATATTTTATGTGCATTTCTTCACACAAGGTTAATTATTTTTACAATGCACATGATGACATGATCATGAATGACATGAGATGCACTTTCGGTTGTTAGGGTTGTTACAACAAGTTGAACCCCGCCTCGACACAATACGTCGCAGCGAGCTTGCAACCTCGGTCGAGCACCTCCGTCACGGCATCGATGGCCCCCATCGAGCAGCAAAGAAGGGCCACTCGTGGCCTTCTTCGGCGGCCGGAGCGAAGGGAGGCACGGTCGCACCAACACTCTCCATCGCAGCCACCGGGCTCGAGCCGGCGAGCACGCTCTTCGGTCGAAGAACTCGTCGCGGCGGTCAAGGATCTCCCTCGGCTCCTTGGCATCCACCTAAACCTCCTAAAGCTTGGTCCGGGCCCGATCCTGCTCCGAGCGCGCGGCTTCAACGAGGTCCTTCGCCGCGACCAACGCGAAGATGGCCGGCGGACTCCTTCTTCGTTGCGCCACCTCGGACTCAAGGAGGGAGTTAGACTCCTTGATCGCCGCTAGTTCCGTAGCCAACTCCACACGGCGCGACGGTGGCGGGTCGGCTCGCTCGTCGGCGCCGAAGCCAACTCCTCACTTCGCTCGAGCGCGCTCTATAACTCCATGATCAGCTCGACCTCGGACCGCCCCTCCGAGGGAGCCACGAATGAAGGCCCTACGTGAAACAATTTGTTTCCGAGCACGGCATCGCGAGCGGCGGAGCAAGCATCAACCGCAAAAAGGAAGTACCATCAAAGCTTGCTTCGACACAAAAAAATAAAAGAAGAGGGGTGAAAAAGAGAGTCACCTCGATCGACATTAGACGCCACCGGTAAAGCGTCGGTACTCGGGGGCATCTCCGGCAGCTCCACTCGCGGGCGCAACGGTGGTAGCACCGGGAATAACATCTACGACAAAAAGTTGACAAAAGTCAACTCTAAAAGGTTGAAGAATGCAAGAAACAACACACGGAGTCGAAGCAACCGGCCTCACCTTTCAGCAGGAAAGTAGCCCCGCTTCGAAGTTCTTCATCACCTTCTTCTTCTTCTTCCTCTTCTCCCCGTCGACGAGGCGGAGAGGGTCATCCGAGCATGTCGTTGTAACGTCCCGCCACTCCGGGCCGAGCCCGCTTACACCCGGCAGCTTAATAGGCCCTCACGATTTCCGCACGGATCAACACTAGTCTTTTCTGCGCACTTTTTGTCCTCACCGGTGCACACCCGAGAAACTTCCCGGTCGGTCACCCATCCCTAAATTGCTCCAAGCCAAGCACGCTTAACTTCGAGTTCCTTAGAGATGAGCTTCGGAAAAGAAGTTGCAACTTGTTGACATGAGTATTCTATCAATCCTATTAAGCCATGGGCTAGGATGTTACACACTCACCCCTTAGAAGACCGACGTCCTCGTCGGTCAACCCCGAGCCGAGAACTTCCTCTCTTGGCCACGTCCATGTGTCCATCTGCCGGCGCATGTGCCATGCTCGTATGACACCTCCGGTCCCACACCAGCCATGTACACCATGCCCGCACACGTGCAACACATGCGCCCGTGAAACCGCGAGAGTCGGCTACGATACCATCCGCAACGTCCCGCCACTCGGGCCGGGCCCGCTTACACCGGCAGCTTAATAGGCCCTCAAGATTTCCGCACGAGATCAACACTAGTCTTTTCCGCACACTTTTTGTCCTCACCGGTGCACACCCGAGAAACTTCCTGGTCGGTCACCCATCCCTAAATTGCTCCAAGCCAAGCACGCTTAACTTCGGAGTTCCTTAGAGATGAGCTTCGGAAAAGAAGTTGCAACTTGTTGACATGAGTATTCTATCAATCCTATTAAGCCCCGGGCTAGGATGTTACACACTCACCCCTTAGAAGACCGACGTCCTCGTCGGTCAACCCTGAGCCAGGAACTTCCTCTCTTGGCCACGTCCATGTGTCCATCGCCGGCGCATGTGCCATGCTGTGTGACAACTCCGGGCCCACACCAGCCATGCACACCATGCTCGCACACGTGCAACACATGCGTCCGTGAAACCGCGAGAGTCGGCTCCGATACCATCCGTAACGTCCCGCCACTCGGGCCGGGCCCGCTTACACCGGCAGCTTAATAGGCCCTCAAGATTTCCGCACGGATCAACACTAGTCTTTTCTGCGCACTTTTTGTCCTCACTGGTGCACACCCGAGAAACTTCCTGGTCGGTCACCCATCTCTAAATTGCTCCAAGCCAAGCACGCTTAATTTCGAGTTCCTTAGAGATGAGCTTCCGGAAAAGAAGTTGCAACTTGTTGACATGAGTATTCTATCAATCCTATTAAGCCCCGGGCCGGGATGTTACGGTCGTGCATCATGACCATTCGAAATGCCATGTTCGGAGGGCGGTGCCCCTTCGATCGCCAATTAGTCGAAGGAGTCGAGTTCTCGACGGGTGAGGAGCTAGGGCTGATGCTAACGAGCAGCAACCCCTTTTGACGGCAAGACTTCGAGCTCACCCACCCCTGGACCTCCGCCTCCTCTTCCTTCCCCCGCCTACGAAGTCCCTTCGCCGGCCCCGACCGAGGCGCTTCGGATGTGAACATGCACCGGCGAAGATGGCTGGAATTAATTAAGGACTATGAGTGGGAAGTGCATTATCACCCTGGAAAAGCGAATGTCGTGGCCGATGCATTGAGCCGTAAGGAGCATTGTAACAATTTGATGTTGCTACCTTGGGACAACGAGTAACGATGTTTCCATCGCTGAACCTAGTATTGATGTTAAACTTGTTGCAGCTATTCACAATCTAGTCGTCCATTCAACTATTCGGGAAGAAGTAATTGCTGCCTAGAAAAGGGATCTAGGTATGGCTCATACTCGAGAGAAAATTCAGAATGGCAAGGCAACATGTTTTCAACAAGATGATAGTGGTGTCCTATGGTTTAGTGACTAACTAGTGGTTCCTAAGAACTTCGAACTTCGTCGCAAGATTCTAGATGATGCACACCGGTCGAAGTGTTCGTTTATCCCGGCGACAACAAGATGTACCGGGGATTAAGGAAAAGTTTCCGGTGGACTAGAATGAAGCGAGAAGTTGCTCACTACGTCGTAGAATGGCAAGGCAACATGTTTTCAACAAGATGATAGTGGTGTCCTATGGTTTAGTGACTAACTAGTGGTTCCTAAGAACTTCGAACTTCGTCGCAAGATTCTAGATGATGCACACCGATCGAAGTGTTACGTTTATTACGGCGACAACAAGATGTACCGGGGATTAAGGAAAAGTTTACGGTGGACTAGAATGAAGCGAGAAGTTGCTCACTACGTCGTAGAATGCAATACTTGCCAAAGGATTAAGGCTAATCATTTGAAGAAAGCAGGTCTTGTTCAACCATTGAGTGTCCCTACTTGGAAGTAGGATGTCATTAGTATGCATTTTATTTTGGGTCTTCCGGTGACGTCAAGGAAACACGACTCTATCCGGGTAGTTGTGGACCGTCTCACTAAGTCAGCACATTTTATTCCCATCCGGACCGGATATAGTGTCAAGCGAGTGTGCGAGTTGTATATCTCGAGGATTTTGTTGTTACTTGGTGTGCCTAAGACAATTATTTCAGATCGAGGTTCCTAGTTTGTCGCAAGATTATGGGAATAACTCCATGCATCTTTGGGTACTAAATTAATTGGCAGCTCAGCTTACCACCCAGACTGCGATGGACAAACCGTACGTGTCAATCAGATTTTGGAACACATGCTTAGGGCTCGTGTCTTGACACATGGAGGTAAATAGGATGAGTATCCGCCTCTAGCTGAATTTTCATACAACAACAGCTATCGGGAGAGGGCAGGTATATCACCAGCTGAAGCTCTATATGGACGCAGTTGTTGAACATCGTTGAATTGGTCTGAATCTCGAGAAAGAGTCACATTTGGACCTGATCTACTAAAACAAGCTAAAGCAAAAGTTCATGTTATTCAAGCCAACCTCGAAGGCTGCAAAGCAAAGACAAGAGATGTATACTAATAAACGTCGTCGAGCCCTTTTCTTTGAGAAAGGTGACTATGTTTATCTACAGGTGTCTCCTATGAAGTGTATTCAGCGATTTGGAGTTAAAGGTAAACCGACACCTCGTTTTATCGACCTGTTCAAAATATTGGAGTGATGTGGACCGGTAGCATATAAATTGGAATTGCCGATCAATTTCTCCGGGTACACAACATCTTCTATGTATCCCAATTGAAGAAGTGCCTCAAGCCTCCAATGGATGTCATTTTAGAAGATACGGAATAACTACAAGCTGACCTGACTTACTCTAAGAACCCGAGTAAAAGTACTCGATGAGAAGGACCGCGTCACTCGGAAATGGAATCTCAAATTCTATAAAGTCCAATGGAGTAATCACTCGAAGATGAAGCTACCCGAGAAACAACGGAATTTCTTTAGACCCATTATCCCGGATTTCTACACCAACTACGAGGTATGAAGCGTTAATGCACCTACCTTCCTCTAGTCCGCTTTAAATCTTGGGACGAGTTTTCTTTAAGGAGGGAAGGTTGTGGCACCCCTGGTGTCACTACGCTTGCATTACCACTTGATCACGAGATGTTTATAAATTAGGATGAGAGTGTGACACCCCTACCTTGCAAAGCAAGAGGGATTGTCGCACGAGGATCATACCGGAAGACATTCGACGAAGCGAACGTACATCGCACAATACATTAACGATACATTCACCAATTACATAGTCATATGAAGAGTGCGAGTATCAACTTTTTCATTTAATAAAGTAGTTATTACAATACATATGTATATTTAAATTCGAATACAATACCATAGAGTGCGAATTACAGTACTTTAATGAACATTTGCGGAAGTGTAACATCTCGACGATACATATATATAACTTAGATGGAGAACCACACCAGCCCATATGGCGTGGCCTCACTCTTGACTTGGTCAAGCGGGAATCCACTCCACGGTCCACTCCCGAGGTTCCTCACCTTGGCACACAAACTTCCCGCAGCAATCACGGTAATCGGGCTGCAGGAGTCCTGAAATGAATTTAAGCGCAAACCCCGAGTATCTAATATACTTCGCAAGGCTTACCCGTCAAAATTGGTTCTAAAAACCGACACTAGCATGCAGGAGGCTTGACCGGGCTTGCTGAAATTGTGGAAAACAGCAGCTCTATAATTTAACCTCTCATGTTTTAGCCAAATTAAGAGGGTGGAGACATGAACGTAAATTTAGTGAGCATTTCTAACAGTCATGGTTGCAGCACATAATTTACTCTTATGAAAACAACAAGCTTCGTTTCATCTTCTCTTTATTACTACGAAGCAATCTACTCGAGACAAGTGGTACTCATCACCGCGAGGGACGGCGATATATATCGATTTACACCCTGCAGGGGAAACCCAAATGCACAACATACGCAACATTTAAGAACACGTATGGCCACCTTTCACAAGATTATCATAGATATGAGCCGGGTCCGCCCTCCGAGTGTGCATTCCACATGCAACCACAGTAGCGTCGGGTCCAAGGGTAATAACATACCCTCCGTCTACTCACAAACCCGTGTATTCACCGTGACCAACACTTCGCAAAAAGGGTGGAGTGACCGTCCAACCCTAGGACTCTCAAGTTACATCAGTTTACCAACTCCCATACGAAGGTATGCATTTGGTACACAACTCAATACTTGCTCGCGGAGTCACAACGAACGGTCTTTGACCGACACATACGGGGCTATGGCGCACAAGGGCCGACCTTGGCACCGCATCCTACACATGCATTTCCCCGTACGGTCTCCAATTATTCATGTGAGGGTAACCATAATTTATTCCTAGACCGGGTGATCTCCAAATCACTCGGTGTTGCTACCGAATAAATTTATTAAGCATAGCATCTAGCGATCAGGATTTTACGTAACCAAAACCACGGGAACAGGACTTTAATGCAACTAGGTTCCGAGCAACTCCTGAACGTAAATGCACAGTACATACATAGACTTATGTGAAATAAAATAGAAATTTAGAAACATAGGGTTATGCTCCGGGCTTGCCTTGGTCGGGTTCGTAGTTAGCACACTCAAACTCACCTCACTTCCAGCTGGTGCCCTCCTTGATCTTCGGTTCCGGTCGGGGTTCCTATATGAATGCAAATGCAGTGCATGAGCATGAGCAGATTCTTTATTACATAGTTCATGGAACTTTCTCAATACGATCATGCAATGAAAGGTTTGCACAAATTAACCATGCTCATGGGATGAGATGAATTGCCATAATGACGAAATACATGGGTTATGTCATGGAGACAACCTTCTAATTATAAAGAATATTCATTACTTAGTATAAATGCACATGGCGATTTCGCGATCAAGAAATTAGGGCAGAATTCATTATGGATATGAGTGTGATGAAATAACCATATGATTAGGTGCAGCCATGTTATTATCTATAGCAATTGTATCTATGCATTAATATTTATATGACACAATCCTTGGAATAAATTTATTTACATGCACTTCTTGGTATACATCAGTACTAAATCATCTCCTTATTAATTGGTATGAAAGAGGTTTGATGCACATTTTTCCTATGATGAAGTTTTAACATTTCTTCAAATATGGAGCACCATAAGCAATTATCATTTTATGTGGATTTTATACAACTAATTATACATAATATATGATTGTTCTTGCCCAAAAGATAAACATTATCATGATATGTTCAAATGTACCAGGGAGATGTGCAAAATGTTAAATCATAACAGAAAAGGAAAATGGCAATTTGAACTTAGTTAATTTCTTCGATTTTATTTTGGCTAAGTTTGGTTGTCAGCTTTATCGCGAGGCCGTCTTAGGGTGCCTTCCATTCAAAATTTGGCTATAGAACATGGGTGGACCAGATAGGGTCATGTAAGGTACGTTTTTCAAGCATTACAAGGGATGTGGATTTGCCATATTTGAATTCGTATTTCAAAAGTTATTGAATTTCAAAAATGCCAAGTTGTCACGGTCCTTAACGGATTAGCACTTTGGAGTCCTCGTATCTTTTAATTTTTCCACAGGAAGTGCCTGGATTATGCTACCATGACAAAGTACTCATCATCTACTTTCCAATGAGAGTTTGCTCATGTATTTTGGATCCAGGATATGAAAGTTACGCAATTTTTAAAATCCAGTCCTGTTAAGCTGCGTGGTCATGATAGCAACTTGAGTTTGCTCAAACATTTCTTTTTGCAATATAAACATATGTGTTCATGTGCTCCATGTTAAAGTACAAGTCGCAAGCTTTTCAAAACATTTTGAATCGTTCAAATCCGAGGTTTAGATTTAAAGTTATGAAATTTTTAAAAGGCTTGAAATCCACGAAAATTTGACAGGCGCGAATTCAAAATTTCTCTTGAGTCTTGGCACGCGAGAGAGGGGGGGCGGTCGTCGGAGACGGCGGGGGTGCTCGCCGACGATGTGCTAGGGCTCGCCGCAGGGGCTGTGCTTGTCCGCCTGTGCGTTACTCGGGACGGCGCACCTAGTGGTGAACGTGGCGAGGCGGGAGGGGTGACGGAGCCCTAGCTCGCGACGGCAATGGCGGAAATAGAAGACTCCGGCGTGGGAGCTCGTGCTCGCCACCGCACGAAAGGAGGGGCGGCTAAGGCGGAGAGCATCACCTGCTCGAGGGAAGCTCGGCACGGGGTCGAAGTAGGAGGAGGGGCCCCGGAGATAGCAGCTCGTCGGAGGGGTGGCGGAGGTGCGGTGACCGGCGGCGAAGAAGATGGGATTTTCTTCACCGTCGTGGCTCGGGTGGACCTGGGAAGAAGCGGGGATGTCCGTTAGGGTCTTGCGCACCTTCCGGAGGCGGAGGTGTGACATGAGCTCACCCGAGGCAGCTCAATCAAGCTCGTCGTCGCCAATGGCGGACACGGGACGCTTTTCGATCTTTTGGGGATTGAACCTCGCGAGAGGGGAGGAGAAGGCTGGGGACCGGGGTGGGAGCTGCGCGGGAGCTAGGCGAAGCACTTGCACGCAAATGAGGCAGCTGTGGGGAAGGAGAGGGGCGGCGCACGGGAAAAGTCGGGGCGGCGGCCATGGCGGAAATTCCGGGCTTCTTGCCGACCGCGAAGGTCAAGCTCGAAGGGAAGACAATGCCGGGCTTCTTGCCGAGCGCGAAGGTCAAGCTTGAAGGGAAGACAATGCCGGGCTTCTCGCCGAATGTGAATGCGAAGCCCGAAGGGAAGACAACGCTAGGCTTCTAGCGGAGTGTGAAGGCCAAGCCCGAAGGGAAGATAACGCCGGACTCCTTGCGAGTGCGAAGAGCAAACTCGAAGGGAAGAACATCGAAGGCTACTCGGGGATCCCGAGGAACGAGGCTCGAGGAGAGGAGGAAGTGAGTCTACTCGCAGCTCAATTGGAAGTACGAGTACGACCAAAGGAAATTAATTGAAGAGCGCGAGTTGGGAAACAAGCCATGGAGAACTTCGCAAGGCGGGAAGAAGGGTACAAGGAGAGGCTCGAAGCTGTTATAAAAACTCGGGAGTTACCGACAAGGCAAGCTGGAAGATCTCAAGAGAGCAAACATGTCGGAACGTAGGGCCCCGGCTCACGAAGTCTTTCGAGAGTTGTCTCCGCAAAGCCTCGGCGAGGATCCGTTACCAAGGCAAAATGCTTTCCCTCCGGTTGCAGGTCCGGACCAGGAGGTCGAGGTAGATCCTTCTTTTCCCTTGACATGGGAGCTGTAGACAGCGGTCCGGCCGCACCGGTTGGTCGGGGTCAAACTTCCGGTTTATAGAGGGACAAGCCGACCCGAAAGAGTTCTTCATTCGATATGAAACAGCGATTGAGTCTCGCTGGCGGAGGAGATGCTATTAAAGGAAGGGCACTACCATTGGCACTCGGAAGGCATAGCAAGCACTTGGTATTCGGGTTGCCGGATGGATCTATCAGCTCTTGGGGGCAGCTAAAAAAGCCCTATCGGTACACTTCCGTGGATCTCACCCGAAGGAGCTAAACAACGGAGATCTAGCCGCGTGTTGTCAAAGAGAAGGGGAAACGGTGGCACGGTTCATAAAGAGGTTTATGCATCCGAAGTGCCGGGTCGCCGATGTACCGAACCCATCGTCATAGAATCCGTAGCAAGGGGCCTTCATATCCGTGAAGCTCGAAGAATCGGGGAAATGCGACCGCAGATTCTTGACCACTTGCTCCGGATACTGGAAGGTCAAGTAAGGGTAGAGGAAGATATACAAAATGCCAAGGCGGCTTGGCGTCATCGGTCCGACCGAAGGGGGAGAAGCGTCCGGATGAGTTCGGGGATGACAGGAACCAGCGAGAAGATGTCAAGGAATGTATACATTGTAGAGCAAGATTTCCCTCGGCAAGAAAATCATCCTTCGGAACAATCGTAGGGGTCCTCTCGGTCGGGCGGCAACGGAGGAAGTGGCCGAGGCGGAGGCCGAGGCAGGAATTTCTCGGGGAACAGGCCACAAGGCTTTTTCTGCTATTATCATGGTTCAGGAGCAAATCACACTACCAACAATTGTGAAGAACTTAAGGCAATGTGTGCAGCAAGGCGGAAGGGGCAATCCGAAGGCCCTCGCTCGATGATGCATACCGGTCATTACGCGCCTTTGACACCTTCGCAAACACCGCCACCATCGCCGCCTCTACCGTTCCCAATGCCTTATGTCCCACCCCTATATGCTCCGTCCTACGGGTCTGCATAGCCAGCTCATTATCCACCGCCAACGCAGCTTGAGCGAGCATCGTCCGCCTCTCCGGCAGTCCGAACTCCCGAGGCTCATCGGTCAGGATCGAGGGTGATGCATCAAGTCGCGACGGCAGAACCAACTCGAGTACGCGTGTAGTCAAGGATCCAAGGGGACGATCCTCATGATCACCGGAGGAAATAGCAGGGATTTTCCATCGAAGAGACAACGCAGAGATTACATCGAGCGGTATCGCACGTAGGCTGCTTGTCCGCTAGTTGGACTTCACAAATGGATGGACGTGCCGGTGGCCTTTTCAGCAGCTGACTTTCGGCCAATGATTTATCCGCACAATGATGCCTTTGTGATGAGGGTTAATATTCCTAGCTTTGATGTGCACAAAGTTCTAATTGACGGAGGCGAGTTCAGCAGATGTTTTGCTATGGAATACCTTGGAAAAAATGGGATTTACCCGGGCAGATTTGCAACCTTCGTACACCCCCTACAGGACTTCGGAGGGCAGCCAATTCATCCCATAGGCTGCATTACCCTCAAAGTTTCGTTCTCTCGGATCCAATGGACAAGGGGGAGTCGAACCGAGGATATCAGATTTGATGTAGTAGACATGGTGTATCCATACAACGTGTTGTTAGGTTGAAGGGTCATCAACAAGTTTTTGGCCATCATCCATCACGGCTATCTCTGTATGAAAATACCAGGACCAGAGGGGGTCATCACGGTATACGGGGATCAGGCTGAGGCAAGAAGGCTTGAAGTCGACATGGCCCCGGGCAGCGTCACATTAATGTTATTGGGAAAACCGACGGCACTCCTGGCCTCGTGGAACTTCCTACCGCACCTAAGTATATGCCGAAGGTACATCCGCAAGAAGGTACGAAGGAGATGGTGTTATGTGTGGATCGGCCTGATCGGACCGTTTGGATTGGATGTGACTTATCCGAGGAAAGAGAAGCGGAGCTCCTTCGGTTTCTAAGGAACAATGCTGATGTCTTCGCATGGTCATCGAAGGACATCCCCGGAATTGACAAGGGTGTAGCTGTGCACGGACTAGATGTGGACCCAAAAGTAAGGCCCATAAAGCAGCGCATGAGGGCTTGGACGGAAGAAAAAATTGTCATTCTCAAGGCGAGAGGTACGGAAGGCTGCTGGATGCGGAGGTAGTGCGTCCCATCGACCGAACCACATGGTTAGCCAATCCTGTCTTAGTGAAAAAACCAAATGGACGGTGGCGAATGTGTATTGACTTCACAACTCTCAACAAGTTCTACCCGAAGGACGATTTCCCACTGACAAGGATAGATCAACTAGTTGACACCACGGCTAGGGCTGCGTTGATGAGCTTCCTCGACGGTTACTCGGGTTTTCATCAAGTCCGGCTAGCGACCGAAGATCAGCCTTTGACAGCCTTCCGGATCCCGGAGGAACATACTCGTTACAATCGAATGCCCTTAGAGACTCAAAAATGCTGGAGCTACGTTCTCTCTAATAGTAAAAGCCACTCTCGGTGATCGGTTGGGTCACAACGCAACAGCTTACATAGATGACATTGTAATCAAGAGTGTTGTCGAGCAAGATCATGTGACGAATTTAGCTGAGACACTCGCAAACCTCCGAAGAGTAGACATGAAGCTAAACCCAGCCAAGTGCATGTTCGGAGTCAAGGCGGGTAAGCTATTGGGATACATGGTATCGGAAGGCGGCATCAACCCCAACCCAACAAAAATCCAGGCAATTCCGGATATGGAACCTCCAAAGTCCATAAGAGAGTTGCAAAGGTTTACTTGGAAGAGTTGTGGCTTTGAGCAGATTCATCTCCAAACTCGCAGAGTGAAGCATGCCGTTGTTTGAGATATTAAGGGGCCCTCGGATTTTCAAGTGGACATAGGAACATCAAATGGCCTTCGAATAGCTCAAGGAATACTTAGTGGAGTTGACCACCATGAGACCACCTCCACCGAAAGTTCCGCTTCTCCTTTATATCGTAGCAATGCCGAAGGCGGTTAGTGGGGTCCTTGTATATCACACAAAGGAGCAAGAGGCAAAACAGTTGCCGATCTACTATGTCTCGGAAACACTTGCCGGAGCCGGTGTGGATATGGAATCATTGAGAAACCGTTGTACGCCGTCCCGATGGCATCACGTAAGTTACGTAGGTACTTCGATGATCATCCTATTCTTGTGCCTACAAAGTATCCCTTGAGAGATGCGCTGAAATCGGACAAAGCGTCCAACAAAGTGTTGAAGTGGGCAGCTGAATTAGGACAATATGACTTGACGTTCGTGGCACACAAAGCCATTCGATCGGAGGTGTTAGCACAATTCTTGGTCGAATGGACCCCAACGGCAGTTCGGAGGCTGAAAGTCGGGATGGACTAGAGGACCCAATCCGGACAGTCTATACGAGATGGCGTATGGGGAGTTTCCGGTGCCGGCTGTGCTGCAGTCATCACATCTCTCGGTGGGCGGACGCTAAGGTACTCGGCCAAGCTGGCTTTTCAATCAACAAACAATGCAGCTGAGTACGAAGGCATCCTCTTGGGGCTAAGGCAGGCCAGGATATTGGGAGCACGGATAGTGGTCCTATATTGTGATTCGCAGCTGGCAGCAGAGCGGTTAGCGAAAGGTTACAGGACACTTGATCCAGAAATGGCTGCGTATGCTCGGAATGTCGAGAGAAATGGATATGTTCTTTGTAGGATTCGAGGTCGAAACATTCGAAGGACGAGAAAACAAAGAAGCTGACTTGCTTGCAAAAGCAGCCTCCGGGGAGGGTCCTCTTCGACCGGATGTGTTGCACGAAACGCTTCAACATTGGTCTCGGAGGATTGGCGCACCTCGATACGGGCGTTCATCGATAAACGATATACGCCAAACAACAGGTTGGAGGAGCAGCGGATGCAGCACGAGCCAGGGGCTACGTTATGATTGAAGGAGTGTTGTACAAGGGGGGGGAGTTTATGCCCCATTGCTAAAGTGCCTCGGTCAGCCCAAAGGTATACAACTCTTGCGAGAGATTCATGAGGGATCTTGTTCTTCTCACTCAGCTCCAAGAGCCTTGGTCGCAAAAGCTTTCGAGCAAGGTTTCTATTGGCCAACAGCTATAAGGGATGCAGAGGACCTGGTGCGAGTCCGCTCGGGGTGCCAGTGGATGGGGAGGCAGTCTCATTTGCCGGCTACCACGTTGCAGCCAATACCTTCGGTTTGGCCGCTAGCAAGGTGGGGGATTGATATTGTTGGGGAACTCCCAGTAGCACCGGGGGCTCTCGGTTTGCGGTAGTGGCAGTTGAGTACTTCTCTAAATGGGTTGAAGCTGAGCCGTTGGTTCAAATCACGGCTAAGCACGTACGAAAGTTCTTCCGGAAGAACGTGGTGTGCCGCTTCGGAGTGCCGGTGGAACTTACAGTGGATAATGGCAAGCAGTTCGAAGGGCTGGAATTCCGAGAATACCGCCTTAGCATCGGTGTCAAGAAGTGTGAAATCTCGGTGACTAATCCAAGGGCAAATGGGGCTGTCGAACGGATGAATGGTAATGTGTTCACAGCAATCTCGAAGGCTCTTGTCGGCCTTCCCAAAGGAAAGTGGACGGAGGTCCTGCCCAATGTCTTGTGGTCAATCGAACAACTGCTACAAGACCAACTGGTTCTCACCCTTCGAGGCTGCTATATGGAGCTGAGGCTGTAACCTCCGAAGAGATTCAAGCAGGTTCCTTTCATACCACAAGGCCTTCGGCAGATGATGAAGATGTCTCCAAAGATCTCCTGGAAGAAACCCGCTTGCAGGCTGTGGCTAATCTACACAAGTACATTTCATCTATGGAAAAGTCATACAACTCCAAGGTGCATCCAAGAGAGTTTCTACCTGGGCATCTCGTCTTAAGGAGAAACCCGGTGCATGTAACCAAATTGAACAACAAGTGGCTGGGACCCTTCGTCATCGACAAGTCCATTCGCCAAGGAGCGTATCATCCGCTCGAGCTAGATGGAACTCCCATTCCACACACCTTCAATGCTGATACTCTCAAGAGGTTCTACATATAAGGCTCCTTCGGAAAGCGAGGGTATATGCCTTTTTTCTTTTTGGCTAAGTTTCTTTTTCAATGGTCTAGCGGCAACTATGAAGCATGTCTTCGAGCATGTTGCCCGTTTTAAATTTAAGGTACGGTCTCCTATCCCTTTGCACGACCCGAGTCCTTAGGTTACAAGCTTAAGAGTTTGTGTTGCAAGGAAAGTCCTATGCAAAGATGTTTAGGTCTAGGCGCTGTTCTCCGAGAGTCCTTAGGTGGTCTTCGTTTAGAGTTGAGTTATGGCTGTCGTGCAAGGGAGGTCGGTTTGTACATATTTGCTATCAATGAAAAAAGTTGCTTTCGTCAATCGATCTGTTTTGCATGCATGCGTCAACATGTAATACCAAGGTGCTTAGAAACCCTAACGCCTTGATGTTGAGCAATTACGGCTCAATGCCTTGGAAAGATTAATCCAAGAAGTCTAAGATTGGAAACCCCAACTTAGAACCCGAAGCACTGGGAAACCCCCATGACTTCGATGCTAGGCAACTACGGCCTAATGCCTCGGGGAAAGTAACACCGAGAAGGCCATGGAAACCCCATCTTAGGTAACGAAAATGCGCAAAATATAAAAACAACTGTTTTATTCAGTGTGACGAAAGAGGGGCCCGATGGCCCCTTCGTAAATTGCAACTCTAAATTACAATCGGACTCTAAGTGTGAGTGCTCGGTTTCTAGCTTTGACGGATGAGAGCGGCTCCGGATAATTGCAGCCTCCATCTCTTCAAGCTCCTTTTTGCGCCTAGCTAAGTTAGCAACAATAGAAGCTCGACCCTCGGCCGAAGAGGCACGAGCTCGAAGGGCCTCGGCGTCCACCGGACCGGAGTCGATATCACTTGAAATGTCGATGGGCTCCGTCTTGACCTTAACTTCGGCGGTTGTCCCAAGGAGGCCCAAAGGCGCTCGCGTCTAGCGCGTCGAGTAGCATGCTCCTCCGGGGTAACCTTTGGAAAGGCAGCCTTCATTTGGCATTGCGATCATTTACAAAAGCTGCGAATTCGCTAAGTGTGCACTCCGGGTTATTTCGCTTCCATCTGCGAAGCCGAGTTCCGGTAACCCAAAAGGGACTAGGGGCTTCGCAGTCCCTTGGAATCAACAATCGGTGAGGTAGAGCATCCTCGATGATAGCTTCTTCCAGAATTTCATATGTTTCGTCGAAGCCGAAAAATTCGTAACAAAGAAGTGGGGCGAAATGGTTGAAATATCACCATAAAACCTAAGTACAATACATACCTTCGGAGCGCTAAACGCTTACGAAGATGATTACACAACAAATAATGAAAACTACTAAAAAAACTTAGAGAATACTAAGGAGAGATTCACACCCGAGGCCACGAAGAAGGGCCGTTGGTCCGAGGACCCTCGCCTTCGCGGGCAGCCTCGGGTATGTTTGCGATTTCGGCACGCTCCCCGGCTCTTTCATCCGCGGAACCATGGGAAGTCCCGACCTCGGCGGTAGTGCCACCGGCACGGCCAAGTTCCGTGTTTGCCACCTCCAAGGCAGCGGAGCGAGCAAGCTCCAGCCTCGAAGGCGCCCAAAACTCTCGACCGAAGTACCTCTCCCACGAACTCGGAGCACGGAAACCGAAGACCGCCTTCTAGTAGCTTGGCGAAGATGATGAGGCGGCCGGGTCGCACCACAGGAGTTGTCTCCTCCGGTGCGGGGATGTGCGCCCGTTCCCGAGCAAAGTAGTTGTGTTCACCGGCCGATTTGTCCCGCCGGGCTTCGGTCACGGTCGCTGGATCCCGGATAGGAACTAGGAGGCTTCGTGTTGCTCAAACCAACACGTTGGTCGGTGCGACGCCTTGCCATGTCGAAGGTTGAAGGTGGAGATCTCGAAACGAAGGGCGAATCCTTGAGTCGAAGGCCGAGGCTTCAAAACAAAGGTTACCGCTCGAAACGGGAGGCTACGGCTTGTAAGTGAAGGCGAAAGCTCGGTGAGGTGAGAAAGCAAATAAGCTGGCGCGGTGAAAGTAAGTAGGAGGTTTGGGTTACCGCGGCTCCTCTCTTTATATAGGCAGTAAAAACAGACTAACATTAAAGACGCGACGCCTCGAAAGAAGTGCATCCTATACGAGCAGGCGCGTTACACGAGCAGTCGCGCCTCTTCAAGAGTGGACGCGTATTCCAAGGAGGCATAACCGCGTGGATACCTACGAGTTAATGTGGTTAAGTGCGTTCCGCGTATGCGAGCGGGCCCGATAGTATATGAGCGATCGTGCCTCTTCAAGAGTGGACATGTATCCCGAGGAAACATAACTGCGCGCATAACTTTCGAGTTAACGCGGCGGTCCTTTAAGAGTGTGCCCGCCTAGGATTCTGCGTAACGGCCAGCGCATTAGTCCACGCATTTATTGATAATGAACATGACCTGTTATTCTCGGGAAACGTTTTTAGTAAAGGCACAAGGATAAGCCTTCGAGCGGAAACTAGCTCCGCCAAGGCCCTTCTTTGGAGCGGTCATACGGTTCCGATTCACCGTATGCTTATCTCCTTCAACAGCAAAATTGCCTTCGGGCATGATAATTAAAGCCGAAATGACAGAGTCCGAGTGCTAGTAGGGCACAACGACAGGTGAAGCTATCGCAGCAAACGACAAAGCTACCGTAGCGAAGAAGAAAATAATAGCGATGATGGCCCAAGTAATAGTGTATGCATAAGGTGGAGGATGTGGAAGGATAAGTGCAATGACATGGCACAACATCGTCCAATAAATCGACACGCAACCTTATCTCTATTGGATTCCCCCTGCCACATAAGCGAGTGGCGGAGCCTATATAAGGGGACCAACGCCTCTCGCCTTGAAAACACATAACATCACTCCAGCTTTCTAAGAAACACTAGCAAGATACAAAGGTGGGCCTTTCGGTTTGCGATCGAAGCAAGCTCGAAGGACGAGAGGTCCATAGGCTTCGCGCATCACCAATCGACTTCAAAGGGTGTGCAACGCGCTTTACCAAGCAACTTCACCGAGGTCACCGAGTCCGCTATGCTTCCTAAGGAAGTGGCACACGGAGGCTATATTCGGTGAAGCGTCATGGTAAAGCGCCGGCGTAGCCTCGGTACTTCCTCGAAGGCTATACCGTAGTATAGCCACGACGAGAAGAAACTGTCCGGTCGTGAGACCGATAGAGTAGGTCTCTTCACATATCTTGAGGGTTTATTGTCACACCCCGAAGATCTCAAGACCTATCTCGGATGGCCGAAGCCGTCAAGGTCGTCACGATTGCTTGGACAAAACCAAGGCTGGCCGCTGCCTAAGCAAGACCATTTGCTCGGCAAAGGGTATCCTCCGATGACAATGACTAATTCCCCGCGGCCCGTGACCTATGAGGGTCACCGGTATCCTCCGAAGGCGGGCAGGCGAGTGCATTCCTTCAGGTCAAGGGAACCCTTTTGGTTGGTCCGTCTGTGGCATTCGAGGCTGGTCTAAGGACCAACGCACGTCACCCCTTACTCTTTCTTTTTCTCTTTTTGGTAGCGTCCTTCTGTCCAACCGTAATCGGCTTCAATGATAATAATAAAAAACCGCCTTCGTTTTGCATATCCATGAATGTTACAATTTTCTTGTTTCTCCTCGTTATTTCAACCAATGTCTTGTGGTTTCTCTTAGTTGTTTCAAGTAAAGCGGGTAATGCAAAGTGAAGAAGTTGTGAAGATGACGCGCCTCCGGGCAGTCCCGAAAAGGTGGGGGGGGGGGCTAAGGTGGAGATCCTTCGGGATCGGGGTTTCGGTCCTACCGAAGGCGGAGCTCACCCCGAGGGGCTGCTGTTGGGGGAAGATCACCACCTTACCCCAATGGGCCGACCCGGAGGGAAACAAGGCCCAACAAGGATTCAGAGCAAGCGCCACAAGGCCCAAAGAAGCACGTGGTGGGAAGGATTCGGCCCAATCAAGGCCCAGCAAGGACATGAAGAGGGGATTCGGCCCAATGGTGGATAGAATAGAAAGGGCATAAGTGTAACTTGTGTGGGCTGATAGTGAGAAATAGGGTTGAGCGAGTATGGGCTATAAATTCTCTCTCAGCCCATCACATCAGCAGATGGAACTCTCCCTGTAACCCCGTTGTAACAGAAATGAGAGGCATCATATGGGGTCCTTCGTGACTCCTTCAAACACTTGCTTCCTTCGTAGTCTTTCCGTTCCTCTCCATTAGGCCTAGCCCAAGGACCTTTGTAGTCCCATAGTCCACCTCTAGAATCTCCGGGACACCTTGGGTTGGCCCAATCCTCGATGCTTGTGGCCTTCGTAACCACAACACCTGTCATCCTTGCTCTGCTCGCACTACTTGTTCTAGGACACGTGTAGACCAGCAACTAAGGACAAGTACCTTTGGACATTTATTCAGCATTACTATCTATTTTTGAATTGTGTTCCACTCACATATTTGGCCCTCCTAGCTCCACATACTACTTCGGACAGCACAGGTTTTTGACCCTTGCAATCGTGGTACACGCCTTCTAGGTATCCTTTGCCTTGCTTGGTACGACCCTTGTAAGAACTTGGTAAGACGTTCCATTTGCTTTTGTGAGAGTCACCGTTGTCCACCATAGTAGTAGTGTTTATTTGGGATAACCTTCACTGTTTGTTCCTGTTTTGGTATTTGCTATGGCGAGGAGATGATACAGACGTTGGCACCCCTAAAGATTTCCACGAGTGTGTTAGTCAAGGGCAGCTTCAGTCTGTTCTTGACAGGGCACGTGAGGAGATGACAGAAGCTGTTAACAAGGTCGTTACCGACGGCATCAACAAACTCAATCTCGGCAACCAGATTGAGAGGATGGATAAGCGTTTGTCCAAGATGACAGACACGGTTAATACTCTAGCGAAGTGGCGACAACGTTGATCGGCAAGCTGACCGAGGTGGAGAACCGTGTGAAGATCCATGAAGATGGGGCCGGTAGCAACGCCGGAGGAAACAGAAAAGATGACACGGTGAATGATGCCACTTTCGACGTCGATGACGCAGCTATACGAGCACAAAGGCTTCACCGACGTCTACAACATAATACCCAAGGTATGGGTGGCCTACATCGACAACAAGGTAACAATAATCGAGTCCCCTAATGATCCTTATGCTAAGATTAAGTTTACCATTCCACCTTTTACGGGGCAATATGATGCGGAGGGTTACCTAGATTGGGACATGACGAGTAGAGCAAAAATTTAGTGGGCACCTCGTTCCTGAGCAACATAGAGTTAGACAAGCCATTAGTGAATTTAAAGATTTTTCTATCATTTGGTGGAATTCTCTAACTGCTGATGATATTCCTGTAACTTGGACTCAACTTAAGGAAGCTATGTGTGATCGTTTTGTCCCTCCTTCTTATCATAGAGATTTACGCAAAAAACTTCAGCGCTTAGAACAGGGGGATAAATCTGTGCAGGACTATTATGGTGAGCTTCAAAAGGGTTTACAACGCTGCATGATAGTAGAGGATAATGAGAGCTCTATCGTTCGTTTTTACTCTGGTTTGAGACGTGATATACAGGAAATTGTTGATTATAAGGAGTTTAACACCATCAACTAGTTGTTCCAGTTTGCTATGCTTGCAGAGAAAGAATTGCAGGGTCGGGAGAAGCAACATAGGAGGAGCAGTACAAGCAGGCCATCTTACACCCCACGGTCGACGCCGTCTTCGAGGTTTTCTTCCCGGCCATCTCCGCCAGCAAGCAAACGGCCTCCCGCATCCGCGAGTGGTGTTACTGCAGCCCCACACGCACCTCCTACACGCCCTGCAAATTTAGGTAAAAATTCTGTGCAGGGTCCTGCTCAAAGTCCTTCATCGACCGCCTTGACGGGACACACTTCTAACATTCAGTGCCACCGCTGCTATGGACTCGGCCATGTGCAGAAGGATTGCCCAAGTCAGCGGACATACGTGGCCACTGAAGATGGAGGATACATCAGCACCTCCGACATAGAAGATGATGATGAAGACAAAGTCGCCGACGACACCAACGAGGGCCATGTACTTGGTGGAGAAGACACTTCGGGTTTCATGAACATCATTGTACAGCGTGTACTTAGCATGAAAATTCAGACTTCTAAAAAGATACAATGCCACAACTTGTTCCAGATTTTCTTCGTCATCAAGAATCGACGAGCACGTGTGATCATTGATGGAGGAAGCTGCAACAACTTGGTGAGTTCAGATCTGGTTGAGAAGCTTGGTTTGGCCACATGACCACATCCTCATCCATACCACATTCAATGGTTAAATGACTCGGGAAAAGCTAAGGTAACACAAACTTGTAGAGTTCCTTTTTCCATTGGTGTTTATTCGGATTATGCTGATTGTGATGTGGTTCCTATGCAAGCTTGTTCACTTTTATTGGATCGTCCTTGGAAACATGATAATGATGCTACATACCATGGTAGAAGTAATAAATACACTTTTATGCATAAAGGATAGAAAATTACTTTAGTACCTTTGACTCCTGCTGAAATTGTACAAGCTGATAGAGAACGAGCCGCTTCTTTGAAAAATTCTAAATCTGAAAATCAGCAAGTTGCTAATTCCGTTTTCCCACCTATAAAGGATAAGTCTGCACCTATTTCTAAGGGAGATGGGATTAATTTGAAAGGTTGTGTTATGCTTGCTACAAAATCAGACCTTGCTGAAATTTCTAATGATGGTATTTTTTATGCTTTGATATGCAAACAAGCCTTGTATTCCATTGATGATATTGCTAGCTCTTTGCCTTCTGCTATCAATAACCTTTTGCAGGAGTTTGAGGATATTTTTCCAGCTGAGATTCCTCCTGGATTACCACCTTTGAGACGAATAGAACATCAAATTGATTTGATTCCGGGAGCTACCTTGCCAAACCGTGCTGCTTATAGGACTAACACCGAGGAGACAAAGGCAATTCAACGACAAGTCCAAGACCTTTTAGACCCCAGGTATGTACGAGAAAGCCTTAGTCCTTGTGCTGTTCCTGTACTTTTGGTTCATAAGAAAGATGGTTGTTGGCGCATGTGTGTTGATTGTAGAGCCATTAACAATATTACTATTCGGTATCGTCATCCTATTCCTAGGCTAGACGACATGCTTGATGAGTTATGCGGTTCTCTAATTTTCACTAAAATTGACTTGTGTAGTGGTTACCACCAAATTAGAATAAAACTTGGAGATGAATGGAAAACAACTTTTAAAACTAAATTCAGATTGTATGAGTGGTTAGTAATGCCTTTTGGGTTAACTAATGCACCTAGTACTTTCATGCGCTTAATGAATGAGGTTTTGAGGGTTTTTATTGGGCGCTTCATGGTGGTTTACATTGATGATATCTTGATTTACAGCAAGTCTTTAGATGAACATATGGATCATTTACGTGATGTTTTTACTGCTTTAAGAAATGCACGTTTATTTGCTAACCTTGAGAAGTGCACCTTTTGCACCGATCGAGTTTCTTTTCTTGGCTATGTTGTTACTACACAGGGTATAGAGGTGGATGACAAGAAAATTGACACTATTGCTAGCTGGCCGCAGCTCCAAACCATCACACAGGTTCAAAGTTTTCTTTGGTCTTGCAGGTTTCTATCGCCGCTTTGTCAAAGATTTCAGCACTATCGCTGCACCGTTGCATGAGTTGACAAAGAAGGGTGTTGTGTTTCAATGGAGCAAAGCACAAGAAGAGTCCTTTAGCTCTTTGAAGGACAAGCTTACACATGCACCGCTGCTGCAACTTTCAGATTTCGGTAAGACTTTTGAACTTGAGTGTGATGCTAGTGGTATTGGCATTGGTGGTGTTTTGATGCAAAATGGCAAACCTATTGCTTATTTTAGTGAAAAGATAACTGGCCCTGTTTTGAATTATTCTACATATGATAAAGAATTGTATGCTCTTGTACGTTCTTTGCAAACGTGGCGTCATTATTTATGGCCTAAGGAATTCGTTATTCATTCTGATCATGAATCGCTTAAGTATATTCGCTCTCAAAGTAATTTGAACCGTAGACATGCTAAGTGGGTTGAGTTTATTGAGTATTTTCCTTATATTACCAAGCATAAAAAAGGAAGGATAATGTGATTGCTGATGCTTTGTCTCGACGATACACTATGTTGTCACACCTTGATTGTCGCATTTTTGGTCTTGTATCAATTAAAGAACAATATGCTCTTGATTCTAACTTTAAAGATGTTTTGCTGCATTGTAGAGAGGGTCGTACATGGAACAAGTTTGTGATAAATGATGGATATTTGTTTAGAGCTAACCGCCTTTGCATTCCAGTTGGTTCCGTTCGTCTTTTGTTGTTACAGGAAGCGCATGGAGGCGGATTGATGGGACATTTTGGTGCAAAGAAGACGGCGGATGTGTTGGTCACACACTTCTTTTGGCCACAGTTGAGAAGAGATGTTGAGCGTTTTGTGGCTCGCTGCA
Source organism: Chloris gayana (assembly GCA_031894775.1). NCBI lineage: Eukaryota > Viridiplantae > Streptophyta > Magnoliopsida > Poales > Poaceae > Chloris > Chloris gayana. The sequence continues at coordinate 94,251 of JAUNZO010000037.1, forward strand.
CTACTTGTCAAAAAGAAAAGTCTCGCTTGAATCCACATGGTTTGTATATGCCTCTTCCCGTTCCTTCAATACCTTGGGCGGATATTTCTATGGATTTTGTTTTAGGACTATCTAGGACTAAGAGGGGAGGGATAGTATTTTTGTTGTGGTGGATAGATTTTCTAAGATGGCTCACTTTATACCTTGTCATAAGAGTGATGATGTTATTCGTATTGCTGATCTATTTTTCAAAGAGATTGTTCGCTTGCATGGTATGCCTTCTACTATTGTTTCAGATCGTGACGCCAAATTCTTGAGTCATTTCTGGCGCACCCTATGGAATAAGTTGGGAACGAAGTTGTTGTTCTCTACAATATGTCACCCACAAACTGATGGCCAAGCTGAGGTAGTGAACCGCACATTGGGCACCATGTTGAGTGCTATTTTAAAGACAAATCTGAAGATGTGGGAGGAATGTTTGCCTCATGTGGAGTTTGCATATAACTGTGCAACACATTCGACCACCAAGGTAAGTCCTTTTGAGGTAGTGTGTGGTTTTAATCCCCGTGCTCCTATGGATATTTTGCCTTTGCCTACTAGTGAGAGAGTTCACTTTGATGCTAAGGAACATGCTGAGTTTATTTTAAAAATGCATGAAACAACTAAGCACAACATTGAAAAGATGACTAAAAAGTATAGGATTGCTGGTAGTAAAGTTAAAGGGAAGTTAAATTAGAACCGGGTGATTTAGTATGGTTGCACTTGAGAAAGGATCGGTTTCCTGAGTTGAGAAAGTCTAAGATAATGCCTAGAGCTGCTGGTCCTTTCAAGATAATTGAGAAGATTAATGATAATGCATATAAACTTGAGTTGCCTCCCGAGTTCGGGGTTAGTTCCACTTTTAACATTGCAGATTTGAAGCCTTATTTTCGGTGAGGAGCATGAGCTTGAGTCGAGGACGACTCCGATTCAAGAGGGGAGGATAATAACGACATCACTCCTTTGGATACAAATGATACCCCTCCACTAAACATTCAAGGACCAATCACTAGAGCTCGCGCCCGACAATTGAATTTAGAGGTGAGCTCGTTCCTAAGTCTTTCCTTTCATAATTTTGAGAATAGTTTGCTACCTAATGATTTTATCATGATTAGGAATCAAGGAGAGGACCATAATATGAATAGAAGAGGGCTTGGAGGCATGGAGGTCTAGCAAGAGGGTGCAAGGCATTGTGGAGGCCCAAATCAAGTCGACTTCGAGTCTGTTTCGGAGTCCAGGAACAGTCCGAATTAAAATAGACGCACAGATCGCATACGATGTCGGATCTGGACGTTCTACATATGGATGGAAAGATAATTTCATATCCTTTCCAGTGGAACCGGTCTTATGTAAAAATTCATCCGGAGTCGACGGCAATCATCGAAATATTGGAACGTCCAGAATCTGTTTTGGTGTTGCGTCACCGTTTTTGGCCTTTGGGCCGTGTATCTCGTGTGAGCCCGTTAGCGGAGCGTCCAGGGAGTCTTGCACGTCCCCAAGTCTTTATTAGCAGCAGCCGCCACCCAAGTTAGGGTTGGGTTTTGCTTAGATTATTCTGCTTAGACAGTTTCGCCGTTCATCGGTTTGTGAGACCCCAACTCGTGAGATTAATCATACATCTGCAAATTTGATTGCGTTCTTTCTTGTTCTTGCTTGTGTTCTTTATTCGCATGTAGGGATTAGCCTTCTTAGCGAGGAAAACCATGCAACGCTGGTTGATAACCATAGATAACGTGGTGCTGCGATTGCGGGGTTCGAACGTGTTGTTCAGGAGCCGCATCGACGTGTGTCACATCTTCGCCAAATCAAGAGTTATCTGAACCTTTTGGAAGATCGGGACTCGCCGTTCACATCAGCTGGACTTCCCACTGGGAGCCTAGCCAGCCGCAGTAAGTGTGCTTGTCCAAGTGATAATCCGTATGGGCTCGGATTGATCACCTTTTGCTGTACAATCGTCGAGACGAATCTACGCTAGTGTTTTTCTGCGCTTTTCAAACTTGGACTTGTTAAACTTCCACTATTTTCATTTAATAAACTCTGATGTAAATTTGGATCTCTCTCTTGTAAAGTTGAATAAATTTCTCTCTTGTAATATATGAATGTGGTCGGTCTTTGTATTATCAAGTGTCCGCTTAAACATCACCTCGGGAATCACGATCCGTGAGTCGGTCTGTTACAGCAGTGAAAAACTCTTGGTCACCAACGGTAAAAAGCGGCGGCGCGAGAGGTGAAAAGGACAGCAGTAGACCACATCGAGCGAAGTGGGCCTACCAATGAACGGAAAGGAAACAAGCCTGCCAAAGCCCATCGGGGCAAAAAGCACTAAAGAAGCCCACTCAACGGGCCTAGGAAACAAGGAGTACCAAATCGAACGGCAACTCGCAAATAACACAACAAACAACCAACAGCGCAAAGAAAAAACCCCACCTTCGAAGCAAAAGCAGCGAAGCGAAGATCTCGGGAGTGGCGTTTCCCGCGCTTGCCTGCACGCGCGAGGCGGAGTTCCGATTGGCCGCGCTCAATCTACGCATATTTTGAGCTCGCCCGCGCCGGATGCGTGCGCGAAGTTCCAATTGCTCGAGCTCGATCTACGTGAATTTCATGCTCGCCCATCGAGGGGCTACTGTTGGGGGCCCGACGCGAGCTGGGTTTCATGCAGAGGCAACGCCAAAGACCCCGGTACACGTTTCGCACACTAACGCCGAGTCTTATGTTTGAGCAGGCCGCACGGGTTGATGAACGGCGCGAGGCACACGACACAAAGGAGGTTCCTCGAGGCGAAGCAAGGGGAGCCCGAGGATGGAGCCAAGACCGGGGGCAAAGGTCGGCGTCCTGCGAAGCTACCGTCTAGTGAGGCAAGGCGACGCGAGGCGGAGCGCCGGAGCGAAGCAAAGCGAAGGTCCGGAGTGCGTCCTAGCTAAGCAGCCAGCTAAGCCGTGAGCGACGCGGTCTCAGCCGGCTTTCCGGAGTGCCCCTAAGAGTTACCGTCTCGTAGTAGAACTAGGGCGTTTGCCCGGGGGTAAAATGGTCCTGTAAAATACGGCTCCCTGGACTATAAAGGAAGCCCAAGGGTCACCTGTAAACACACATGTAATGAGCAAGCTGACTTCGTGTAACAACCCTAACAAATCAAAGTGCATTTCATGTCATTCATCATCATGTCATCATGTGCATTTGAGAAAAATATTTAATTTTGTTAAGAAATGCGCATAAAATATCAATTTAACCTAAGTTAAAAGTAAGATCTTAAAAGAAGAATTTAAATAAAAGCAAATTATGGAGTTTAACATTTTCTGTTGGTAAAACATAAAAACAAAAGATTTATGAAGCTGCTATGAAATTATATTATTGTGCAAAAATGTCTACAAGAAATAATGAAAACTTCTCTTTTTAATTAAACTTGAATTTATAATCCGAAAATCATTTGGAATTTGAATTTGGATCTAAATAAAAAAGTGTTTGAAATGTTTTCATTTACAACCCTGAATTTTCTAGGATTTTTCTGAGCAACGGAAAAGTCTTTTTCAATTAATTAAAGACAGGGGGTGTTTTTGTGAAAGTTCCGGACTGGCCATTCTCTTCTTCCTCTCTCTCCCATCGAACCGACTCCCTCCTACACCGCCTCTCCGGCGCCACGCAGCTCCTCCCGGCCACACGCCTCGCTCCGCGGCTGCCACGCGAGAGCTCCCCTACCGCCTCGGCCCTCGTCCGATGGGGATAAAGGACCGGAGCTCAACTCTTTCTTTTCCTCCCTGCTCACACTCGAACACTGCCGTCCGCCCCTCTTTGTCCCACGCCACCCTGTGGTCTCGGACCGTCCCCGCATGAGCCACCACCCCCAAACGATGCGCCTTCCTCTCCCGAAGCTCACCATGCCGTCCAATCAAGCTCTCCAGCCCTAGCACTCGAGATTGAGGCGTTTTTCTTCCCGGAGGTCACCACCGTTCGACCGCCACCATTTCCTCAAATTCATCTCTCGGTGGTGAACTAAATTGTGCGATTTTCCCTCCAAGAGGTGCGTTATCTCCCTCTTAGTCATACCAACAACTCACTCTCAAGTTCTCCTCACCGATTTCCATGAATTCACCCATGTTTCATGAGATCTACGTGCCGCCGCCTCTGCTCCATTGATGAGCACCTATCTCCGGTGCGAGTTGGCATCGGCAACATCCGTGCCGGTGTTCTCCTTCAACCAAGGAACCTCCGTTGGTGTAGTAGCTCGCCGCCGGCGTCTCTTCCGGCCGCTCCCGCCACCGTGGACCCCGCACCCAGATTGCCGGTGTCGCGTGGAGTCTCCCGGGCCAAGCCACTCGTTTCCCCACCCCTCCCGCGCTCCTCCGGCGACCCGCCGCCGTGCTCCGGCCGCCACCCGCCATGGCTAGCCAGCTCGGCCCGAGCTGGGCCACGCGCGAGTCATGGGCCGCCCGCCCATGGGCCAGCCCAGATGCGGCCCGAAAGGTATTAACACTCGTTGCGAATTTAGTTAATTTCCAACTTTATTCAAACTTCAAATATTCCTAGAAAATTCCACAAAAGTCAGAAAAATACCAAACGAAGTGCATTAGATTCATAAAATTATTCTCTATTTGATTATGTATTCAAATGCCTATTTTGAGAAATTATAATTTCATAGTTTAATTATTTACCTTTCTTTGATTAAGATAATCTATTATTTTATGCTATTTATTATTTAATTTTGAAAAATGCATTTCTTTAAATATTAGGGATACTGCAGACGAAAGTGTTTGTGAAAACTGTTTTCCAAAATTCAACATAAACACCGTCATTTCATGTGATCCCAATTTAGTACTCTTGATTAATGATTAATTATGAATTGTTAAGAAATGAACATGATTAATTGTTAATTAATGAACATGAGTAATTGTTAATTAATAACCAAGATTAATCATTAATTAATGACTGATTAAGTATTAATTAACAAGCATGATTAATTGTTAATTCTTGATTAAGGAACTTGATTAATTATAAATTGCTAATTAACAAACCTCGAGGAATTATTAATTGTTAATTGCTAATTAATGACCAAGATTAAGTGTTAATTAATAAGTAATGAGCTTACTTAATGATTAATTGCTAATTAATGATCGTGATTAATGAAATCCTTGCACATCATGTCATATACATTCATGGATGCATGATTGTGATTCGCGACGTATTGTTGGTCGACCTAGGTCCTGGCGTGGTCGAGGTTCCGTCCGAGTTTGAGACTCGGAGACGGGAACGTCGAAGTCGACCAGACACCGAGAAAGCTGACTCCAACGCGAATCAAGGCAAGCCCCGGTGCATCCCACCTATGTTTTTAAAGTCTTTTCTTTTATCACGGTAATGAGTCGTGATTGTGCATTAGGTTATAGGAGTTGTCCGATACCCTAGATGCATGAGATAGGTTTCCATTTGTTTATGCTATACTTGGTACAGGTAGCTCAATAGAGTTCGATAACTACTAAGCTTAAGTCTTAGGTAATCGGTAGAAGTCGGGTGGTGTCCTACACTACTCGCGAGATATAGGATAATGACTGGTTCAATGTTATGCTAAGAAGAATGATAAGAGAAAGATGAGAGTGGAAATGAAGATGTTAATAAGCTGAGATCGGACGGGCCCCGTAGGAGAAAGGGCAAGACGGATATGAGGTCTTGCAAGGTGGTAGCCCCGTCGAGTCGGTCAAGGACCGTACCGTTGACGGCTTAGTTGAACAAGTTTGAACGTACCGTACTACATGTTGGTATCATGGGCCCGGCAAGCTGAGGTACCCTATCGCCCCGAGAGATGTAGCGTAGCCAACTCTCTTTGGGCGGCTGTTAGTGAGAGGTGAGTCTCACGGGAGGGAGATGGGTCGGCCACGAGGGAAGTCGTGGAGTCGCCATACTCCGGGGAGTTGGAAATGGCTAGTCTTCCGTCGGGTGCTAGCGGGAAAAGTTGTCGTATACGACCGGTGTGGTGCGTATACGTCGTGTAGTTGGGTTTTGCCAACTGGTATAAAATCGATTCGAATCACCGTGCCTCGTAGTAATGAGTACCGTTTGTTTAGCTCGTCACATCGTAGTAATCAACTCGAAAGATGAAGATGAGAGATGAAAGAAATGTTGGTCGAGAACCGAGTTTTTCTTGCAAACTTGATAGCGAGTAGTTGTAGACTGCAAACCCTTGTTCTCTATTGAACTTAACTTGAGCTAAAACTTGAAAGTAAGGATCAACCATTAGAGTTGTTTTCGCAAGTGAGTCAACCCCACAGCCAGAAAGCCTTTGCATACTAGGCGTCGGCCTTAGCGTGCCATTTTGACGGGTCGGTCTTGCTGAGTATTAGAATACTCGGGGTTTGCTCGTTATGTTTTCAGGACCCGAGTAGTATTTTCCCGACTCGTACGGTAGCTTCCCGGAAACGGAGAATTGTCTCGAGGGAGGGTCCCTCCAATGGGAACGGATCCCGACGCCGTGAAGGATAAGGACCGTGGTGTACGACGGGCTCAGTACATCACGATGACGCTTCATAGTATTTTTGTTGTATAAAGTACAAGTTTCCGCTGCAAGACTCGTAGGTTGTTAAACTTCATTAATGTATTATGCTTCCGCTGTACAATGTTTGTGTTCGAAAACCTGGTTGTATTATATACCATGATGTATATATTCGGCTTGTATGAGATGATGAACTGTTGTAACTCGCTGCGTCGAGTGTCCCCCTGTACCGAGTCCTGGGTATCCCGGAGGCGATGTCACACTTCGCTTATACTTAGAGTTGTTATCTTGCCGCTGTGTTCTTTTATACTCCGCATTTTCCATTTCTCGTGTTCGGTGTGTTAAGTGAGCACTACCGTCGCTGCTTAGAACACCAACGAGTATGATTGTTTTGCTGCTCATATTACTCTAAATATATTTATGTTACACTTGTATCTATTTTTAGTTTGCATGATCACTGTATCTATTAACTTAGTAATAAACCTAGCAATAATATTGAAAGTAAGGACCCATTGCTTAGTCGTTGTTTTATACTCGGAAAATTAGCACACTACTCCGAGACATTGCATGTGTAGGAGTCGATTTTTTGAACCATTTGACGAGTCGATCTTGTTGAGATTTAGTTGCTCGGGCTTTGTGCCTATGTTGTTTTTTAGGTAATACATATGATGCATATAAGTTGCCTCACGGGTGTACTGCCACTGGGACTTATAGATCCCGGAGGACTGATCTTCTCACCGGGAAGCCTAGCCTTTGTCATTGTGTTTGTGTTTGGCTACGTGATTATCCGCATGGGCTTGGATTAATCACCTTCGATGTATCGTCGAGATGTATATTGTTAGACGTTAATTTCCACTTCCGCTTCCGTATTTTCAGAATTGAACTTGTTTAATTTCCGCTGCACTACACTCCGATGTAAAATGATGATAATTTCAGCTATGTAATATGTGAACCACGTATGTTCTTGTATTATCTTTTGTCCGCTTAAACGACACCTCGGAAATTACGATCCGTGGGTCGATCTGTCTCAGCTGGTATCGAGCCAATTCCGTGATAATACAACAATTATGACATATTTTTGAAAACTACGACGTAAATATGGTGAGGAATACGTTAGTATATGCCCAAATATATATACGGATGTTAGAGTTTGTGGCAAAGCTAACGCCTGGGTTATGTTTGTTTAAATACTTGCATCTACGACTGCGTCAGGTATGTTTTCTATCCGTGCCATGAGTCCGCATGCGGATACGGGACCCACATTCGCTTGTGGCTTACCACGAGGCGATCCTTTTCCACTGTGCTTATTTTTATAGTTTCTTTTGAATTTGATGTATTGTTTCTGAAATAAATCTTCTGCAGGTACATAACTACGTTAGCTTAATTGTCGATAATTTAGATTAACTTACGTGGTTGAGTGCGGGTCACCGCCAAAAGTTCGTGCGCCCTGTTGGGGGCCCGGCACGAGCTGGCTTCGCCGGAGAAAACGCCTAGGGCCTCCGATGCTCCTTTCTCATATTAACGCCAACGTTTTGTCTTCGAGCGGTGTGCATAGGGTGTCGAACGACGCGAGGCTCCCGAGCGATGGAGGCATCATGGGCCGAAGCCATGGGAGGCCCAAGGACGGAGCCGGGCCCCGGGCCCGAAGGCCCGTGACCCGCGAAGCTATCATCCGACAAGGCGAAGCAGCGCTGGAGTGGAGCACCTGTGCGAGGCGAAGCGAGTGGCGGGAGTGCGTCCCAGCTCAGCAGCCGGCTAAGCCGCGAGTAACGTGGTTCCGTCCGCCTTTCCCGAGTACCCTAAGAGTTACCGCCTCATAGTAGAATTGAGGCGGTTGGCTAGGGGTAGAATGGTCCTGTAAAATATGGCTCCCTGGACTATAATGGGAGCCCAAGGGTCACCTGTAAACACACATGTAATCAGCAAGTTAACTTCGCTTATACTAAGACTTCTTGTCTTGCCATTCTATTCTTTCATACTTCGCATTTCCTGTTTCTCGTGTTCGGTGTGTTAAGTGAGCATTACCCTCGCTGCTTAGGACACCAACATTGGCGCCCACCGTGCGTGAGCTCGAGATCCAAGCCCACGATGTCCAAAACCACGCAAACTAGAGCCACTCAATTCAGCTAAGAGCAGACTCGGCAAGTAGAAAGACCGAGTAAGCGCATTGTCCAAGCACCTTCGCATCCTCCTTCTCCATTACGGACAAAGATAGAAACAAAGAGAGCATGGCGAAGTCAACCAGGAGAAGTGCCCCAATAAGCTTCTCCGGAGCAGACTTGGACATAAAAAGTCACCTACATACGAGATACGTTCGTCATCAAAACAAACATCGACAGGTGGCAAATCACCGAGTACTGGTTGACAATGGCAATCAAATCGATGTAATATTCTACGACACATTCAAAAAGATGGGTTTCAAAGATAAAAGCCTCGAAGCACTCTGGTCCGAGCCTCTACGGCCTCGGAAGCAAAAGGATACTGCCATTGGGCGAAGTCACGTTGCCGGTATCCTTCGGTGACACTTGCAACTCCAGGATCGAGCTCGTAACATTTCAGATCATAGACCTCGCATATCCATACCTTGCCATCTTACGGAGAACAACAATAAACAAGTTTGAAGCAAAAAGGCGGAGTCATCACAGTGAGAGGAGTGATGTGGACTAGGGTCCTGATCTTCCGAAAGGTTTAGATAACTCTTGATTTGGCAAAGATGTGACACACGTCGATCCGCCTCCTGAACAACACGTTCGAACCCCGCAATCCCAGCACCACGTCCTCTATGGTTATCAACCGGCGTTGCACGGTTGACCTTGCCAAGAAGGCTAATCCCTGCCTGCAAATCAAGAACACAATCAAGAATAAGAAACAATGCAACCAAATTTGCAGATCTATGATTAATCTCACGAGTTGGGGTCTCACAAACCGATGAACGGCGAAACTGTCTAAGCAGAATAATCTAAGGAAAATCCAACCCTAACATGGGTGGCGGCTACTGCTAATAAAGACTTGGGGATGTGCAAGAACCCCCTGGACGCTCCCCCAATAGGCTCACACGAGATACACGGCCCAAAGGCCAAAAACGGTGACGCAGCACCAAAACAGATTCTGGACATTCCAATGTTTTGATGATTCCCTGCGACTCCGGATGAATTTTGACATGAGACTGGTTTTACCGGAAAGTTTATGAAATTAGCTTTCCATCCATATGTAGAACGTCGAAATTCGACTTCGTATGCGATCTGGGCGTCTATTTTAATTCAGCCTGTTCCTGGACTCCGAAACAGACTCGAAGTCGACTTGATTTGGCCCTCCACAATGTCTTGTGCCTCTTGCTGGACCTCCATGCCTCCAAGCCCTCTTCCATTCATATTATGGTCCTCTCCTTGATTCCTAATTATAACAAAATCATTAGATAGCAAACTATTCTCAAAATTATGAAAGGAATGACTTAGAAACGAGCTCACCTCTAAAGTCAATTGTCGGGCGCGAGCTCTAGTTATTGGTCCTTGAATGTTCCGCGGAGGAGTGTCATTTGTATCCAAAGGAGTGATGTCCTCATCAGCAGACTTATCCTTTATAGGTGGGAAAACAGAATTAGCAACTTGCTGATTTTCAGATTTAGAATTATTCAAAGAAGCAACTTGTTCTCTATCAGCTTGTACAATTTCAGCAGGGGTCAAAGGTACTAAAATAATTTTATGTCCTTTATGCATAAAAGTGTATTTATTACTTCTACCATGGTGTGTAGCATCATTATCATGTTCCCAAGGACGACCCAATAAAAGTGAACAAGCTTGCATAGGAACCACATCACAATCAACATAATCCGAATAAACACCAATGGAAAAAGGAACTTTACAAGTTTGTGTTACCTTAGCTTTTCCCGAGTCATTTAACCATTGAATGTGGTATGGATGAGGATGTGGTCGTTTGGCCAAACCAAGCTTCTCAATCAGATGTGAACTCACCAAGTTGTTGCAGCTTCCTCTGTCGAGTCTTAAACTCGGCACTAGTACTACCCGGTCCCTCACGAGCGTGGAATTCGATGGTGCAACACACAGAACACACAGGAACACGCGATTTCAGACAGGTTCGGGCCCCTCGAATCGAGAGTAATACCCTACGTCCTGTATGTTATGTATTGCCTTTAGCGATTTGCTAATTGTGAGATCTTGGATCCTTTTCGGGGGGTCCCTGCTCCGTCTTATATGTCCGGTGGAGCTAGGGTTACAATCGGAGTCCTAGCCGATTACATGAATTACATATATGGGATTCTATCTCTAACTTTCTTTATTGATCCGAGTCCTAATCAGACTACAAATTGTTCTATGACTTGCTTCTCACGTCATTGTATACCGGTCTTAGTATCCGCCTTGTTTCCATACCGGTCTACGAGGATCTTCTATTATCCCGGACTGGTTGAAGACCAGTGTGTTACATATCGCCTTTATCCGTATCTTCTCCGATTTGCTACCATGTCTTTATATATCCATTTCTTCATCATCTCGTATACCCATAAGGCAAGCATACGACAGCAGCCCCCGAGTAATTTTTGATTTAACCTTGAATAAAACTAACCAGTCTTCCGCCTAGTGGTCTTTATTCATGGTAAAATTAAAAAGAACTCCAATCTGCTGCAAACTCGTTCTTTTTCTTCATAAGTGCTTTATCAAGAAGCCCGAAAAAATTATTATTTTTCACCTTTTATATCACCTAATTAGGTAATCATAGCTTATCTTTCTCACGGTGCGCCGGCTAGGCGCACCCAATTAGGTATAGCCCCCAACTCTTAGATCATTTGAACTCCTTTCAAATAATGCAAGAGTCCACTAGCTGATTCTTCGTTATTTCCTTCAATATCCAATTGCTACAGATTGCTTCTTTCAAATTCCATCATTTTCCACTTCCCGAGATTTTTGTAGACCGCTCTTGAATACGGTGCACCGGTCAGGTGCACCTAATTAGGTATAGCCTCCGACTCTTGTATCATTTGAGGATCACAAATAATGCAAGAGTCTTTCTTGAGAGACTATGCTTGGTTATTTTGCACTAAATCACATCCCTCTCAGCAATTTTTGCTAAGAACATATTTTCCGGACCGGTCATTCCGGCTATAATTTCTTATCCTCTCGTATGTTTTTACCAATTTCACATAACGAGACCGCCTAAATCAGCCTGGACTTATAATTCACTTATCAAAATTTCACTAAAAACCACAATTCGGTTGATCGGACCAGTCTATCCCTTATATTCTCACAACGACTCAAGTCTCCAAAACCTATAATCAGTCGGATGATTAACACCCATAGCCTAAGACATCCATTATCACCGAGTGATGTAAAATCTAACTCTTTCATACTGCTGAATCACAAAATTCAGCATGGCTTTAACTTTTATCCGAAAATTTCCATTTTTCGGACCGCTTTTTCTTTCATAAAAGCACGACGGCTTATCCTTATGACTCGTTAAGTCATAATTAACGCAGATAACAGATCATTAATTTCCTTATAGCCGTTAGGTCATAATTGCATAGTTACGACATTCCTCGGGCCTCTTAAAATAGTCCTAATAACTTTTCAGCCCCGGGCCCATCCCGAGCGTCTATAAAAGAAAACGAAGAGTCGACCTAGGTCAACCACTGCTCCCGAAGCTCATACGCGCCCACCATTCGCTTCTTGTTCTGTTGCGCTTTCCTTCCTCATTAACCAATTCAAAGCTTGCTTTTTCCATTCTCTCAAGATGGGAAAGAAGAAATCCATCGCTGTTCCCTCATCTTCTTCCTCTGTTCCTCGCGATCGGCTTCCATTTGGAGTTCAAGACCTTGGTCCCGGCAAGGTTACGGAGTCCTCTCCGAATGAAGCGAGTTAAGGATGGGTATCTTCCGCCTCAACCCATCTTAAACTGGAGTGTCCCTTCCCCTAGTCAAATTCCCTGGGGTATAGATGAATCTCAGCATCTAGTCTTCAAAGCTTTTTTCCTCCGCGATCTTGATCTCCCTTGCTCGTTCCTTTTTCGAGAGGACTTCTCTTTTTTATGGATGGGAGTTAGTGAATCTCAACCCTAACTCCATCCTTCAAATTGCTTTTTCATCCATCCGTGTGAGGCCTTCCTTGGAGTCCTCCCGCACTTCAAATTATTCCAATATTTATTCCAAATCCGCCCACTCCCATCATCGGACCGCCAAGCTGCAATCGGTGGTGTAGGAATCCAATGCTTGGAGCGCGGACGAATATTTTTCCCTGTCGCTGAACAAGAGCATAGCTCGGTGGAAAAAAGGATGGTTCTTCTGCGACAATCCCTAGCCGGCTCTTCCAGCCTTCGGTGCCAAAGTAGCCAAGAACTTTCCTACTGCAGAGACCGGGGAAAAGCTCAAAGAAGACAATGAAGTTATTACACTCCTCGCCAACATCAAATACTTGAAGACTGTTAGAGGCGTCACCGCAAAGACAGTTCTCCGGAGCTTCATAGTGCGGGAGTTCAACCTCTTAAGAGGCAAGAGCATCCAGCTTGGCTTTTCAACGAAGACACCGCTATGCCTTTGGATGGAACCCTTCTTCACGACAAAGAGCGGTTAGAGGTTCGCATTCAAGCAAATGCTGCAGCCGAATCCAGATCTATCCGGGTGTACAAGAGTGGGTCTAGCCTTCGGCTCGTGCAATCCTCGCGACCACTGTAAGTATCTCTTTTCTGTTTCTTGAAATCTTTACTACTCATTATCTTCATTTACTTATAAAGACTCAATCTTTGTAATTGCAGAAAATGGACAACTACAGAGTCATCCTCCTCTTCCTCCTAATGACACTTGGGGAGAGGACTACGCAAATAATGCCGCTCCACTTGCTTGTTCAAGCCGGTCCGGCTCAAAAATCCACAGACCGGTCTTTCCCTCTACCTCCAAGCTTGGCCCCAAAAATCACAAAATGCTGGGACCGTAGTTCAAGCTCCTAGTACAAGAAAACGTACTACGCCACGACCATTGGTAAACCTGCTGCTCCTCCTGCTGCTTCGGCGATACCCGCTCGGAGGCACAAAAACTTGAAGACCGTTGGCGGGAAGAAGACGCCGTCGAAAGGGATCGCCGAGCAGCTCCGGCCATCCTCGAAGCTTCACCGGGGAAAACTCAAGGCACTTCGTCTCGATTGATCCTGTGTCGAAGGTCCTCAAACGGTCCCGGTATGGTCACCGGACCGGTCCTGTTGATGCCGGGGATCCAGCTCCAACTCCGCAAGCCAATCTAGTGGAGAAAAGAGCTGCAGATAGCAGTGGTGGAGTTTCTCAAGGCCCACCCAAAAAGGTCAAAACCTCCACCGGCTTTAAAAAGCCTCCACGTAAGTTTTCCGAATTATTCCATCCGTCAAAAAACTTCTTAGGTTCCGATGCTCCTCGCTCTAATCTAATTAATGTCGCTTTTTCTTACAGGATTCCTTCTAGCTTCCAAGCCGGCATAGCTGGCTTTTTAAGAACCAGATCTTCCTCACGGGCTCCTCCTAGCAATGTTCTTGCTTCTTCTCCGGATGTGCTTCGGACCGGTTTCACTCCTGGCGCCTCCACCACCACTCTTGCCACTTCAACTTTAGAAGCTCAAAGTGCGACTCTCACAAAGGAACTCCCTGTCGCCTCAAGCTCGAAACCGAAAAGCAAACCTCCAATGTTGAAAGCTCCTCTTCGACAACCCTCTTCCTCGAGCTACCTTATTTCAAATCCCTCCGGAGCTCTTATTGGGACCGATCCGGACGGAAGAACCCAAACCGCCCAAAATGGTGGTCGGAGAAGTAAAGGTGAATAGTTCCAGCGGAGCAAGGACTTTTACCGCAACGGCTCAATGGGACGCCCTCCAAGAAGAAGAGGCCTTGAAGAATTTCTCGAGAATCGGCCAAGTATATCTCTATCTTTTAATAATTTCTCCAAGCAACTTCCCTTTAATCTTCAAATTTCTTACTCTCTTTTTCTTTTTAGGTTCTTCCGAAAAGCTACGAAGCCAAGACTGCTATTATCACCCGCTTGCGGGAAGAACTCAACACCAATCAAGAACGATTGGGTGAGCTAGAAATTCGGACGGCCGATCTAAAGGCCAAGGAAAACGACCTCCGGAGGAGAGAGGCCGGTCTGCGGGATACCCATCGCATGATGGAAGAACGCCGACAAGAAATCATCAAGCTCCGCCAAATTAATCAAAGTAACATTTTCAATTTGCCTTGAATCTTGAATCTGTTGAATGAGAGCTAGAAGCTTCACCACTAGACCACAATTGCCTTTATACATTTTACATTTTTCCCACTATCTCCTTTTTCGATTGATCCCATCTTTGATTTCAGCGCTTGAGAATCTTGTTGCTGCCCATAAGAAAGCTGAAGAAGTTCTTATGGAAAAAACAACAGCTCAAGAGCAGGCACTGGAAGAAGGCTCTCGTATCAAAGAGCAACAGGCGGCACGGATTGGAGAACTTGAAGGCGAGCTCACTGCTAAAGATAGCATACTAGCTCAAGCACTTCGCTCCAACAAGATGCTACGAGGCGAGAACGCTCGCTTGAAAGCTGAAGCGATCGAAGCATTAGAAGCAGCGAAATCAGCTCAAGCGAGAGAAAGAGAAAGCCTTGAAGACTGCCCAAAAGCTGAAAGAATCGAATGTAAACATGAAGGGCAGATTCGGAGCAGCTGAAATCAGGCACGAGGCGTAAGTCCCATTTTTCTTGATTATTCTTATGTTATCTCGAACATACCGGTCTTCGAGCAATACCCAGTCTTTAAATTTACATTTGTTGTTTCAGAACTTACTTGCAGGCACAATTCGCACTCTGGAATACCTCAATGGCGGTCAAACTATTGACCCCAACAAGATGGACCTCGAGTCCGCCATCCGGGCGATCCCAAGAAGGATCGAGAGACCACTCAAGGCTAGTCGCTGCTTCGGGAGGGTGGCATATTGCCGCCATAATCCAATCTTGGACTCCGGTTGATGTTTGTGACTTTAATTTCATCCGGGATGGCACACACCCCGATACCACTGAAGACCGGTTCAATGAACTAAGGAACTCACTCATTGGTACCGTTTCGAGTTGGTAGAAGATGTTCCATTCGATCCGTCGGGCATTCCTCCGAATGTAGCACAAGCAGCTTTTGCCCTAGATCAAGATGCTCGGGATGCTGCAGCTGCCGCCGGACGGACAATAGAAGATGCCTTCGAAGATCTTGACAGAGATTTAGTTGTAACTTCTTCCGATTCTGAAGAAACTCTGGATGATAGGCTCGAAGGAAATCCAAAGACTGGTGACACCGGCACTTCCAGCGGTCCTGCTTGAAAGACTTTGTAATAGGGCCATTTTGAATTTGAACATCTTGTCCACTATATTGTTTTCTTAGAAATATCAGTCACTTTTTCTTGTTTTATGAATACTGGTTTCACCATTATGCTTACTAACTTATTTACTCAAGATATGATGTAGCATGAGCAAAAAAGTTAGTTTGTAATATTTCCCAAACTGTTCTTAATACAACGAGTTTATCAATCGAGTATTCATAAAAAAGAAAGTTATACTCTATCTTTTCCTGAATATACCAGTCTTAAACACAAGCTTATAATTTCAGCGGACTGCTCTTATCACAACAATCCATCAACTAAATGACTGGTCTTATTATTCAAGAATAGCGGCATA
Organism: Chloris gayana; assembly: GCA_031894775.1. Taxonomy (NCBI): domain Eukaryota; kingdom Viridiplantae; phylum Streptophyta; class Magnoliopsida; order Poales; family Poaceae; genus Chloris; species Chloris gayana. The sequence goes on from JAUNZO010000037.1 coordinate 110,400, forward strand.
TCACGATCTGCTCTTATCATAGCAGAATAACAAAATATCACGGAATACTCTTTATCATAGTAGCCCCCTGGCTCAATAATTTAATTCAAAATTAAAGTATGGAGACACAAAAAACAAACACATCATTATTAGATAAAATTACTTTATTATAATAAGAAAAACTTTACAATAAACATTCTTTAAGTATAAAAACGACGAAGTTGATCAATATTCCAAGAATTTGGAATTTCTTCCTCTTCCAAGGTCATAAGCCTATAAGCCCCGGTCTGGATACCGATTTAACCAAAAAGGTCCTTCCCAGACTGGTGACAACTTATGCCTGTTCTTGTTAGATTGAATCTTCCGTAAAACCAAATCTCCGATTTGAAATTCCCGCATGCGAACATTACGATCATGATAACGACGCAATCCTTGTTGATATTTAGCGGCTTGAATCGGAGCTCGATCTCTCAATTCTTCCGCAGCAATCAATTCAACGTGACGTTGATCATCATATTTTTCTTCATCATAATACTGAACCCGAGCTGACACCATATTCACTTCGATAGGTAACATGGCTTCGGATCCATATACCAAAGAAAAAGGAGATTGTCCCGTAGCTACTGCTAACATTAGTGCGCAAACCCCGAGCAACCGGGACAATTCCTTAACCCATTTTCCCGCATAAGGCTTCAATCGATCAAAAATTCTTGGTTTAAGACCGGTCAAAATCATTCCATTAGCTCGTTCCACTTGTCCATTGCTCTGCTGGGTGTGCCACCGACGCATATTGCACCTTGATCCCTAAGCTCTCAGCATAATCTTTGAAAGACTCGAAGTGAATTGAGGCCCATTATCAGTAATAATACTGTATGGAACCCCAAAACGTACAAAAATATTCTGCAAAAACTTGATTGCACGGACCGTAGTCATGCTAGTAACTGCTTCGACCTCAATCCACTTAGAAAACTTGTCTACCGCCACGAAAATATGCGTGAATCCTCCTGGTGCCCGCTTAAAAGGTCCCACTATATCCAGCCCCCAAGTAGAGAAAGGCCAAGTCATTGGAATTAATTGCAACTCCTGAGCCGGAGTATGAGGTTGTCTTGCAAAAAGCGGCATCCTTGACAATTCTTAACCACTCTATGCGCATCATCCGTTCGTTGTTGGCCAATAAAGCCCCTGTCCGAATATCTTCCCAACCAATGTCTTCGAAGAAGCATGGTTTCCACAAATTCCCTTGTGTATGTCTTCAAGCAATTGAATACCATCGGAAACCGACACGCACTTCATCAAAATATTAGCCCCACGCTTATACAATTCCCCTTCGAGAATTAAATAACTGCGGGCTCGAACTTCTAATCTTTGCTTCTCCACCTTATCTTCTGGTGTTTTTCCAGATTGCAAATAGTCAAGATACGGAGTACGCCAATCGGAATCAATAATCATAACATCCAATGGCTAAATACCACCGGTATTGAATCCGCCTTCGATCTTTCCTAGCAAACCCGTACTATCGAGCTGGTTCTTCAAGACCGCTTTTTCCTCCTGACTTTACGAGACCGCCTTATCTTCGATTTCTGTAATAATAACCTTGGGCTCCATCTTTATAGACGGCTAATCCAACACCCGAAGAAAAATGCCGGGAGGAACCGCACTGTCGCGAAGATCCCGGTCTAGCCAACTCATCCGCGGCGAGAATTATTTCCGCGCGAGTATATGAGAAAATCGCAAACCATCAAATTTGTCTTCAAGTTTCCGAACCTCTTGACGATAAGCAATCATATGATCATCATGAGCATCCCATACCTTGTTAACTTGGCTGATCACTAACATCGAATCACCATATATATCCAATCGTCGAACGCCCAACGAAACGGCTACTCTAAGCCCATGAAGCAAAGCTTCATACTCTGCTGTATTGTTTGAAGCTCGAAAATGCATTTGCAACACATATCCGAGCGTTTCCTTTTGTGGAGCGAGAAGGACCACACCAGCCCCCGCGCTCGAAAGCTGCAGGGACCCATCAAAGAACATCTCCCAATATTCCAATGCTTGAATCTCCCGCGGCACTTGTGTTTCCAGCCACTCGTTATGAAGTCAGCTAAAGCTTGTCCCTTAATAGCCGTCCGCGAAGAGAACGTAATTTCATACTGGCCAAGTTCTATAGCCCATTTAGCAACTTGACCAATTGCTTCCGGTTGCGAACAATATCTCCAATGGCAAATCCGGTCTTAACCTCAATGGGATGCGCTTGGAAATAATGCTTAAGCTTCCGAGAAGTTATCACTACAGCATATATTAACTTCTGCAGTTGGAGATACCTTATCTTAGACTCGGTAAGAACTTCACTTACAAAATAGACCGGATGTTGTACCAACTGCAGGTGTCCTTCTTCCTTCCTGTCAACCGCTAGAACCGTGCTCACCACATGGGTTGTTACGAGAGATGTATAAGCTGAATAACCTCATCGGGCTCCGGTGGGACCAATACGGAGGGTTACTTGAGATACTCTTTAAGTTGATCAAGTGCGGCTTGCGCTTCACTAGTCCACTCAAAGTTATCTTGTTTTTTGAGCAACTTAAAAAACGGAAGTCCTCGTACTCCCAGTCTTGAGATGAAACGACTAAGAGCTGCCATACTGCGCGTCGGCTTCGGACATCCTTCAAACAACTCGGGGTTGCATGTTAACAATCGTCTGAATTTTTTCTGGATTGGCTTCAATACCTCTCCATGATACCAAATAACCCGATAATTTCCCGAACGAACTCCAAAGACACACTTTCCGGGTTTAACTTCATGGAAAAGTTCCGCAGATTACTAAAGGTCTGTGCCGGGTCGGAGAGGAGATCTTTAGTTTTACGAGACTTGACCACTATATCATCAACATAAGCTTCTGCATTCCTTCCTAATTGCGAATCCAAACAACGTTGTATGCCGCGCCGATACGTAGCTCCAGCATTTTTCAATCCAAACGGCATAGTCGTGTAGCAGTATGCTCCAAAGGGGGTGATAAACACGGTTTTTATCTGATCCTCAACTCTTAACGATATTTGATGATACCCCGAATAAGCATCAAGGAAACTAAGACGCTCGCAGCCAGCGATCGAATCAACAACTTGGTCGATTCGAGGCAGCGCGAAAGGGTCTTTGGGGCAAGCCTTGTTGAGATCAATATAATCAACGCACATTCTTAATTCTTTAGTATTCTTTTTTGGTACAAGCACTCGGATTGGCAAGCCAATCTGGATGATACACCTCCGTAATGAACTTAGCTGCTAACAACCTAGTTATCTCTTTCTTGATAGCTTCCTTGCGGTCTTGAGCAAACCTCCGGAGCTTCTGTTTCACCGGCTTCGCATCAGGACGCACCAACGGTGCGTGCTCAATCTTCTCCCTAGGAACACCCGGCATGTTAGAAGGCTGCCATGCGAAGATATCCCTATTTTCCTGGAGGAAAAGAATGAGCGCGCTTTCCTATTTATCCCCCAAGTCAGCCCCTATATGGGTGACCTTGGAGGGGTCCGACTCATCAAGGCTGAGCAGTCTTGGAAACCACCGTATCAGCCTTCAATTTCTCCTTTGCAATCTTCTTGACCGGGACTTCATCCTCTATCCTTGCCTGAACTTCCGGAGCTTCAGCTGCTTCCCTGATTTCTCGACGTTCAACTTCTGAATTAGCTCTGAGATGCCAATTCAATGCTGTGCACCTCACAAGCATAAGCGGTCTTGATATCACCCCGAAATGACGGAACCCCGTTTGGCCCGGGCATCTTCAACATCAAGTATTGATAATTTGGGATGGCCATAAATTTTGCTAGAGCCGGTCTTCCGAGGATAGCATGATATGCTTGAGTCTATGTCAGCCACCTGAAAGATGATATTCTCCCTTCTATAGTTTTCCTTCGTCCCAAAAGTCACCGGCGAGAGATCTGCCCCAAAGGGTAACTATTCCGTCCGGGTATTATACCATGGAATGGAGAAACACTGCGCTCTAAATCAGCCACGGTCGAGGCCAAGCTCGGGCGAGTCTTAGCGAACAAGATATCCAAACAGACTTCCCCGTCAATGAAAGTTCTCTTCAAGCGCACCTTCCGAACAATGGGGGCAAAGGATGAGTGGATACTTTCCAGCTTTCGGTAGTACCTCCGGATGATCTGCCCTGCTAAATGTAATGGGGACCTCGGACCACCGAAGATATTCGGGAGTTGCTTGGAGCAACGGCATTAACCTCCGGAACGACAATTTTTGCTTCCGCTTTGACTCATATGCGTCCGGTCCTCCATAGATCATGTTCACCTCTCGGGTTGGTTCCTGAAAACCTTCATCATCCTCATTGTCTTCACGGTCCTTATCCTTGCCCTTGTCATCCTTCGATTCCTGTAAGCGGATCGAGGTGCGACCTTTAAGGCAAATTGAGCAAATGGCCTTAACAGGAAGCACTCTTTAGCTTTATGATTTCCATTATGAATCATACAAGGGCCGTCCGAAGTGTTTCAAACGACAATCGTTCTCTTGGACCTCTTTTAGGGGGTGCTTGGCCGATCTCCTCCATGAGGCTGGTCAACAGCTGCAACAAAGTGATCATCCTTGCGCTTCTTGTCATTCCTGGATCCGGACTGGTTGCCTTGGTCATGCTTCGGCTCCTTCCCTTTGTTCCCGCGCAGATTGACTACATTTGATTCTCCAGCGGCGTAATCATCTGCTATCTTGAAGCACTCGACACCGTCATGGTGAGGTTTCGATTTCATCTCCAAATCTTGTGAACCAATGCTTCACTTCGGACGCTCGACTTGAAATGCTGCAATCACTTGCTGATCGGGAACATTGGGGATTAAGGCCTTCTTATTGCAGAATCGCTCGATGAAATCGATCGAGGGTTTCGTCGGGCTTACGCTTCAGCCTATTGAGGTCGAAGTAATTCCCTGGCTTCTCACAAGTCGCCTGGAAGTTTTCTACGAACTTTTTGGTGAGGTCTCCCCACGAAGAGATGGATCTCTCGGGCGGGGATTGCAACCATAAGCGTCCAACCTGCTCCATGCACATCGGTAGATAATTAGCTAGCACGAACGTGTCTCCTCCTGCTGATCGAATAGCCGTAGTGTACATACGGAGCTATTCGGCCGAAGGTGCTTTGCCATCATATTTGTCAATAGCCCCAGGCTTAAATCCCCTAGGGTATTTGCAGATACGTAAATCTCGCGTAAAAGCGGGGATTACGGAGTATTCATCATCTTCCGGACCAGTCCGGACCGGTGACGGAGATCGACGGCTAGGGCGATGCCGGTGATTACGATCCCTGTCATCATTGGAATAGTCGTAATAACGGTCATCCTGGTATCTATCTCCCGAACCGCCTTGTCCATCATTATTCGCCGGCTCCGCGTCCCGTGAAGGAGGCGGAGGCGGAGGTGGTGGTGCCGCTTGATGATCATTGTTCGCTGGTTCCGCATGTTGCGATGGAGGCGGAGGTGGTGGTGCCGCTTGATGATCATTGTTCGCGCGCCGGGGTTCGGTGTCTCTATCCCGGTTGTCTCGTCCTCTTCGGTCTCTAGTGTCGCGGCGTCGTCCATCTCGATGGGCATGCCTACTACCATGCCCTCGGTGATCGTCGCGCGGATAATTTGCGTTGGTAGGTGGCGCCGAAGCTGCCGGACCGTTGTGGTGAGGTGGGGCAAGATCCCGAGGACGATCATCCACATGACCGGTCCGTCGCCTCTCATCTTCCTCATGTCTCGTTCGCTCCTCCACTCTTTCTGCATGCCGATCAATCGGCACGTTCCGAACATCCCGGTTATCATTGAGCGGTACACGCAAATCTTGGTTGGCAGCTCGTTCGTGTGCATCCGCGATCGGAGTACGCCGGGCGCTAGCCTTCCTCTAGAAGAAGCTCCGTCGGACCGGGCCCTTGTCGGTCGTTACGAATGGGAACGCGAGCGACCGGAAGATTCCGCTCGATCATGGACGAGCTGGTTTGTTTGCGAGCCGCCGCATCAACTAAATTCAGCGCGCGCCGTAATCCTGGCGTGGCATTGAGGACCTCTTACGGTATTGTTTCAAGAATTTGTTTCACTCCTACAATATTGTGGACCGGCGACGTGAAGACCCGAGCACCATTCATCTCTACTTCCATGGAACTTAAATCCAAAGCTCTGCTGGAAGATCGATGGCGTCTTCCGCCGCGACAACCTCGTCGGTTGTTGTATCCTAGAGATTCGTCCGGGTCTCCGGACTTGTGCAGTAGCGGGCCCGTGGCCGGGGAGCGGTCGCGAGGGCGCTTCCTCCAGCTAAAGCAGTAGCACTTGTGCGCGGATCCGCGGCTGAAGGTGGCGGAAGTTGTTCATCTCTATTTGCCTCTTACGCTTCACGACGACTGCGTTCGGCTTTGGCTCTCGCCATCCTTGCCGCTTCTTCGGCAGCTTCCTCGGGAGTGAGTTGGCGGATAACTGGTCCTGTCATGAACACTTGGAAGAAGACTGGAGCGTCTTCCTCGGAACCAATATCCAGCTCGGGAGAACAGCTTTGCGCTGCAGCCGGGCACCGTTCGAGGCATAAGCGTAGGGAGCTCGATGTTTCGCGCTAAAGCTGCGTCGGACCCACTAAGTCCTGAATCAGAGGTATCAATCGTGACAGGTAATCGCGCTTTAGAAGCAGCGGCACGGCAACGAGTCGGATTCATCAAAGACAATTTCCCATCCGAGTCGGCTTCAAAGTCGAGGGACCCGAAGCGAATCTTGAAGCCGGGCTCGAAGTCGACGACAAACGAAGTGGCCATCGAACTCGCTAGGAACTCGCCGGGACCCCTACCGGCGCGCCAAATGTCGAGTCTTAAACTCGGCACTAGTACTACCCGGTCCCTCACGAGCGTGGAATTTGATGGTGCAACACACGGAACACACGGAACACGCGATTTTTGACGGTTCGGGCCCTCGAATCGAGAGTAATACTCATACGTCCTGTATGTTATGTATTGCCTTTAGCGATTTGCTAATTGCGAGATCTTGGATCCTTTTCGCGGGGGGGGTCCCTGCTCCGCCTTATATGTCCGGGAGAGCTAGGGTTACAATCGAGTCCTAACCGATTACATGAATTACATATATAGGATTCTATCTCTAACTTTCTTTATTGATCCGAGTCCTAATCAGACTACAAATTGTTCTATGACTTGCTTCTCACGTCATTGTATACCGGTCTTAGTATCCGCCTTGTTTCCATACCGGTCTACGGGTTCTTCTATTATCCCAGACTGGTCGAAGACCGATCTGTTACATATCGCTTTTATCCGTATCTTCTCCGATTTGCTACCATGTCTTTGCATATCCATTTCTTCATCATCTGTATACCCATAAGGCAAGTATACGACATCCTCCATCAATGATCACACATGCTCGTCGATTCTTGATGACGAAGAAAATCTGGAACAAGTTGTGGCGTTGTATCTTTTCAGAAGTCTGAATTTGCGTGCTAAGTACACGCTGTACAATGATGTTCATGAAACCCGAAGTGTCTTCTCCACCAAGTACATGACCCTCGTTGGTGTTGTCGGCGACTTCGTCTTCATCATCATCTTCTATGTCGGAGGTGCAGATGTATCCTCCATCTTCGATGGCCACGTATGCCCGCTGACTTGGGCAATCCTTCTAGACATGGCCGAGTCCATGGCAGCGGTGGCACTGAATGTTGAAAGTGCGTCCCGTCGAGACGACCGATGAAGCACTTTGAGCAGGACCCTGCACATAATTTTTACCTAAATTTGCAGGGCGTGTAGGAGGTGCGTGTTGGGCTG